>PPNI02000010.1:0-294862 GCA_003707195.2 Phaffomyces antillensis
GCTGCTTCAACTGAACTGACTATGTACATTGTTTACAATGATGGCTCAAACCACTTCAACTGGTTTAGTAATGATTGTGAAGCTACACAGCAATCATACAGTGCTTTTGCTAATTGTGGTAACATTGAGTTACAAAATATTGCCTGTGGTTTAGATGCTTTAACTACTTGTAACAAATCATACGTCAATGGTGTTCTTGTTTCTGGTCCAGCTGCTTCAAGCTCTAGTGAAGATTTAGCGTCCTCCAGTGTTTCTTCATCTGCTGCTTCTGCCTCAACTTCTGCTGCTACTGAACCAACTGTTGGTGGTCAATTCACCTCATCCGGTAATGTTTACTGGACTGTCGAAGTTCCAGGTTCTTTAGGTCCATGGGAAAAAGTTGAATTGGAATTAAATGCTACTGGTTCAACTGTCACTACCACTTATGCTCATGATGGTTTCACAGTTATTCATGCTAACTTCACCAATACTGATTCATCTGTGAACGCTGTTAGTACTTACTCACCTGCTCAAGATGGCAGTTTATCATTCTCAGTTATAGCTTCTCCAGATAACAGCTACTCTGAATTGATCTTAGAAGGTACTGTTACTGTTACTACTGTTGATGGTCAAGTGAAGAGATTCGTTAAAAGAGGTATAGTCACTTATGATGTTGGTTTAACTTTAAGTAACACTGGTTTCACTGGTTCTGCTTCTACTACTAAATCATCTGAAGCTTCATCTTCTGTCATTTCCTCATCTGCTGTTGCTTCCTCATCTGCTGCTGCTGACGATTCATGTGACGTTCCATTCACATGTCATATTGCTTGTGGTGGTGCTGCTAGAGTTGCTAGAACTGACTCTGTTAACAATGATTACAAAGCTCCATTCAATACTGACTCTTTATGTGCTCCTGATTCTGAATTCATCACTAAGATGCCTGAGTGTTTCGAATGTGGTTGGGCTATCTGGAATGACTATGGTTCTTTCTTAACTGACGCTATTGCAGCATGTTCTTTAACTCAAACCGAACCAACTGGTACTGCTTGTAAAGCTGCTACCTCTACTCCTGAACCTTCCGGTGCTTCCTCATCTGCTGAAGCTACTTCATCTGCTGAATTTACTTCTGAACCTTCTGGTGCTTCCTCATCTGCTGAAGCAACTTCATCTGTTGAATCTAACTCTTCTGTCCAAACCTCTGATGTTCTTTCATCTTCAGTTACCTCATCTTCCTCTTCTTCTGTTGCAGTTCCATCTTCTACCTCTGTTTCTGGTAGCTCAACAGCTGTCACTACTGCTTCTTCTTCTTCCTCATCATCTGTCACTACTGCTTCTTCTTCCTCATCATCTGATGCTGCCTCATCATCTGGCTCAGTCCAACCAAGTATCACCGGCTCAATTGATGGTAATGGTAACCCACAATGGGATATCAGCATTCCAGGCGAATTAGGACCATGGAACTCAGTTGATTTCTCAGCTACTTCAGATGATTCATACGTTTTCAGTGATGTTGATTATTCAATTGATGGTGCAACACACCCAATCAACTCAACATCAGTTAAAACCATTGAATTTTCAACTGATGAATACAGTGAAAATGGTTTATTAGCTCATTTCGGTGGTAGTTCCATCTCTGGTGATTCTTTCACAATTAATGTTTTAATTACTGTTACTACCCCAGAAAATGCTAAATTAATCAAGAGAGAAGTTTTGACATTCAAATTATCTAATACTGTCTCATCAAATGTTTCATCGTCATCTACTGTTGCTTCTTCAACTGATTCAACTCTTGCCACTACCACTACTGGTGCTTCTTCAACTGGCTCCACTTCTGTTGATGTTACTACTACTGGTACTGGTGCTTCTTCAATCACTTCTGCTCCTGGTACTTCAACCAAAACTGAAGAAGATATTGGTACTACTGTTGTCACTATCACTTCATGTGAAGAAAACAAATGTTCTTTAGCTACTGTCACCACTGGTGTTACATGTATCACTACAACTAATCATGGTGTTGTTACTTCATACACTACATATTGTCCACTAACCACTGAAACTAAACATGAACAAAATGATAAAACTACTATTGTTACTATCACTTCATGTTCTAATGGTAAATGTGTTGAAACTACATCTGATGTTACTGTTACCGTTGATACTACTGTCACAACCAAAGATTCTAATAATACCACTCCAAAGACTACTGCTGGTACCACTACTAAAGGTTCGGAGAATACTACTTCAAAGACTACTGCTGGTACCAGTACTAAAGGTAATACCCAAAGCGATTCTACCACTACTGCTAAGGTCACTTCAACTGTTACACAACATGGTCTATCATCATCATCTGTTGCAATCACTACATATGAAGGTGTTGCTATATCTAATAAATTATCTTTAGGCTCAATTTTAGCATTACCATTATTATTCTTGTTATAGTGATTAGCTTAGAATTTCATATGTTTTCATTTCTTGAGTTCGAGGAATCTGTTTTGTTTGATTTAATGATTTTCAACTGTTTTGATTTCGAAACGTTCTTGTGTAATATGTATTATGGTTAATGTATGATTAATACTATAGATATTTATGTAGTTTTTACAAGTACTTATAATGATTTGTGATGGTCATTTACTAATTCTTCTTTACTCATATAATTACATGACACTAAATATTCATAATTAAAAATAGATAATTAAGAACCAAATCGAAAACAAAAGTCAAACATCATAAATATAACCCATATATCATACCAGTTCAAAGAAATTTATTGAAATCATCTTGATTTAAATCACCCCATCCATTTAACCCATTAGCATCATTATCTGATACATTATTCCCAGCACTATTATTTCCAACTCCACCATTATTCTTATTACTATCATTACTAATATTATTATTATTATTATTATTATTATTATTATTATTATTATTATTATTATTATTATTATTATTATTATTATTATTATTATTACCATTACCATTAACATTATTAGGTGGAGTATTTGGATTACTATTGTTCAACCTCAATGATAAATCATTCAAATTGATTGGGTTATTCGTAGTATTTAATCCACTTGGTAAATCACCACCATTTAACCCAGGACCAACTGAACGACCTTTCATCATGTATGGTGGTAAAAATCTTCCAAAGATTTGCATGTCTAATTGATCCATTATACCTGGCATATAATTATCTTCTGATTTTAGTTCTTGATTAGTGTTCGATGTGATGTTGGACGTGACTGTGTTAGTACTATTCTTTGGATTATTAGTGTTGTTTGTGGTAATGATATTATTCATTTGATAATTTGCATCATTCAAATTGATAGGATTGGCCAAATTACCATTATTTGCATCACTATTGTTATTATTATTATTATTATTATTATTACCAGTGACATTAGTATTATTGGAATTCAAATGAGGTTGTATTGGTTGATTAATGAAATTATCAAAATTAGCTAAATGATCAAAATCATTATATGTTTCTTCAATATTAGTGTATGTTGATTCATCCCTAATGTTATTCAAAGAATTGTTATTATTGTTGATATTTGAATTATTACTATTATTATTATTATGGACCAGATTTTGTGGAATTGGAACATCAAATGAATTAGGATAATTTTGAATATTAAAACCATTACCATTATTGCTATTGTTGCTATTTTTAAATCTAATTTCTCTTTGTTCTTTCTTCATTCTTTCCATTTGTAATTTTGAAGTTTTATTATTCAATTTAATAAACAATTGATTTAAAACATGATAGATCTTAGATGCACTAACCGATTTATCCTTTAATATTGTCAATATATTCTTCCCCTTTTCAGCATCTGTTTTAATCCCCACGTAATCTGGATGAAATTGATCAAATGGGACTTCATGGACATAATAAACTAAGCAAGCAACTGAAAAGAAAATCGTATAAATTGAAAACCAATAAGATCCATTAATTAAATCTTTATCAATCATATCTTGTGCTAAATTAACAACGGTGCGTGCAACACTGATACAGTTTTTAGCACGTTGGATTGATAATGGATCAATATGTGTTTGTGAAGTGTATTTTGGTGATAAATAATGGATGAATGGACGATATAAAACGATTTGAACATGAAGAAAAGATAGATGTAATAATCTATTTGCTTTAAAATATTGATATGGTGGATCATAACCTGGGATCAATTCTCTTGGTAAATTAGATAACCATGCTCTTAATTCTAATTCCATTTCAGAGACTTTTTCATGTGATATAATTTTTAAGTCTGTGTTTATTGGGTATAAATTCTTAACTATGTTATTTAAAACTAGAATTAGATTAGTGTGATTATTTGCAATTGCAGCAGATGATAGTTTATCAGGAGATTGTGGTAAATAACCACTTGAAGTTATATTTTCATCATCTAATTCAATTGGAAAATCTTGATCAATATCTTCTAATGAAATAGATCTAGGTAAACCTAACATTGTATTAACATAAATGTCCATTTTATAAATTGACCAAAAAATTCTTTTTCTAGTTTCAATTTCAATTGGATTGAAAGGATGTTGTTCAACTTTTCTATGAAGACCTTCTCTTAAGGCAGATCTTAAAGCGACACCAATATAAGAATAACAAGTTGATAATCTTGCAGAACATTGTAAGAATAAGATTAACATGACAATTGTTTGAATTGCATGTAAATCTCTTGCATCTGTTATATCTATTAATTTTCTAGCTGCAACGAAATATTTAAACCCTTCATCTTCTAAAAATTTATCACTAACACCACTTTGTTTAGAAAATAATGCACCAACTGCCATAACTGAATAAGCTAAAGGTAGAAATTTATTTTGCTTGTTTGTGTAATTTTCAGGGTCAGTTTCGTATAATTCATCAAGATCATGAATGAATGAAGGACGATGATAAAATCTGAATAAAACACAAGGAAATGACCAAGTTTTAGCAACTAATTCTAATGCGATATTCTTTGGTGGTAAGATGATTTTGATTTCTTTACCGACTTTAGATTCAATTGAACCATCAATAGTTTGATGTTGATAATTTAATTTTTGCCTTTTATTTGAAGACTCTTCATCTGGAGTATCATTATTGTTATTGTTATTATTATTATTATTATCAACATTAATAACTTTCTCAGTATCTATCTTAATATCAGTATTACTTAATTCAGTATGATATGAATCATACAAAGAGTCAAGATCAACATCATTATTCAATTTGAAAGATTTATAAGAATTTGCAAAAATTTCATAATTGAAATTAGTATCATTAACATCGAATTTAGGCATAATTAGATTTAAAACGGATTCAGCATTCTTCAATTTTTGTTCAATTAAATTGATATCAGCTATGGTCTTCTTTCTATTAGATGGTCTATCATAGGTACAATCATATGAATAAACAGTACAATGAATACAAGGTTGTTGACCATCACATTTGACTTTTTTCTTACGACATTCATCACAGGCTCTTGTGACTCTTTTACGTTTCTGGGAAGAGGAGTCCTTCTGACCATCTTGTGAGGATGTGTAGTTTTGAGGATGGATGATCAGTGGAGGTGATGCACCGACTTGAGGCATAATGATAATTAAATCAGCAATGTGATAAAATGGAATAGATTTTGTGCGTGTACTTTATTAAATCCAGACTTATGAATTAGCACAAAGTGAGTCTCAAAGTCAACTGGATGATGAATATTAACGAATTAACGAATTGGGACTGAATTTTGTTTTACAGTGTAAAATACTATCGGAGTCAAAAAAACAAAAAAAGTTGTTTTTTTTTTTCCTTCACAATTGACACATTTTTTTTTTCGAGGACTGGGTGGGAATTTCATGGTAATTAATCGGCGCGAGTGGGCTGTTTGAACGGATAACTCTGAAATTTAGGCGGAAAAGAGCTGTGATTGGGCAGGATTTTGTGCTTTATTATATGATGTTTTAGTGGTGGTGTTGGTGCTTTTTTCACTCAATATTGTTGTAGTTCTTTTCAGCGTTGATTATTATAAATAACGCGAAATAAATTAAATGAAATTTAACGCGACTTTAAACAATCAACACTTATAAAAGTCAACAGAAACCCCCCCCCCCCACCATAATTGCAATGACCGTTGAGGAGTTCTTACCCCCATCAGTGCCATCGGAGCACACGCCTAACTCATCCACATACCTCAGTGAGATCCCCGTTGAGATCATCAACAATCCTAAAGAGCCAGTCGTACTCGGGGTCGATGAGGCAGGCAGAGGTCCAGTGTTAGGACCAATGGTTTACGGTATTTCGTATTGTTTGAAAGAATACGAAACTAGACTAAAGAAAGATTACAAATTCGCAGATTCTAAAACGTTGAATGAAGTCACAAGAACAGAATTGTTGAAGAAGATTTGTGAAGTTGGATCAGATTTGTTTAATAATGTTGGATGGAGCACCAGAACGTTGACTTCTTTGGATATAAGTTCAGGTATGCTACGTCCCAACTCTGTGGGGAACTATAACTTGAATGAACAGGCCCATGATGCCACGATGGAATTGATTCAAGGTGTGTTGGACCAGGGTGTCAATCTTACTGAAGTCTACGTTGATACAGTTGGTCCTCCAAGTTCGTATCAGTTGAAATTGTCGAAAAGATTCCCATCGTTGAAGATCAGAGTGGAGAAGAAAGCAGACTCGCTGTTCCCAATTGTAAGTACTGCTAGTATCTGCGCCAAAGTCACCAGAGATTATTCATTAAACAGATCCAAACAGTTGCTATACAAAGACCAAAGTGAGGAAGTACAATGGGGATCAGGTTATCCTTCAGATCCAAAGACCTCCCAATGGTTGAACTCATCAATAGATCCGTTGTTTGGATGGAATGAAATAGTTAGATTCTCATGGCAAACATCAAAGGATGCTATCAAGAAGAACAACGGTGTGGAGATTGAATGGGAAGAAGACAATGTTAAAAGTGGATACGAAGACGTCAGTACGATGTTCAATAGTGATAAAGAGGTGTTGAGTACTAAATGGTATGGTGAGAGTGTGGAGCTGTATTAGTAGTAGATTCCATGCCATATTAATAGACTTTATTTTAGCTGTAGTCATTGGCGGCTAATCTGATGAATTAAGTGGGAATCATTCTTCTTAAGCTATAAACTCTTGAGTTTTTGCAGTTTTATGATTCATCTTTTAGATTTCTCTATTGCTTTCCATTTAGGACGCGTTAGTAGATATAAGTCACGGAATAGGGTTACTCATCAGCTACTGAATTGAATAAAGTTCACTATATAAACAACTCTAAATTGAGTATACTTCCGGATATAATACACCCTAGTGATGTTTGGTAACCAAAAAGCAAAAATTGGAGTGTGAGTCGGTTAATATGCCTAATATTGGTGACTTATGGATTATTGCAACTTGTCTGGAAACGAATCTCCATCAATCTCTTGATGAATATTTGGGTTAGACTTTATCCTGATTCGTGTCTAGTTGGCTTATTTTGATAGGCTTATCCTTGTAGTGTGAATCCTATGAAGATATGATCATTTATATTGAGCTGAATATTGCACTCTAACTTTCGAAATAAAAGATATAGTTATGCTATAATGATCAATGGATCTAATATTGGCTTAGATTCAAATGCTCAGTCTACGTTGAGAATTCAGATCAATTTTGTGGTTCCCAATTCAATAAATCTTTACTCATATTTGTTATTTGAAACATTTATTATCTATTAGTGTACTACTACTACTAGTTTATCATTCACTGGTTTGAAGCTATTTGTTCTAAACTCACATTATAAGTCAATTTGATCAATATGATTGCCAGGAACATCAGTTATCTTAGTGGAATGTAACATTAACGCTCCGGTATAATAATGTCTTCTCCTCTTACGAGTCACAGAAAGTTGTATTGAAAGAACTAAAACACAAAATCAAACACCCGAAATTTAACAATGTATTACACACTTAAACACACAGCTTGAGACATCTCTTGATAAGATCACTCTCACATCCCTTTCTTCATTAAAGCCTTTGTTTTCACTTTATTGTTTCTTATATAATATCTGACTAACTGGACGCATGGCATGTCACATGACACAGACCACCCACAAACAAAAATACGTGGATAATCGAGTTTCTCACCCCCATCCTAAAATTCTGAAAAACATCATCAGATTCACAACGATAATTTCAATTCAGAGTTTTTTCTTTTACTTCGTATAATTTCTCATTATTATCAATCAACTCAATTCAATTCATATCTAAATAATGTCCGCCATTGCTACTCTTTCAAGAGCTGCTAGATCTTTCCCAAGGTATGTAATCTTCCCTCTCTCAATTCTTTGTGGGTTTTTCAACTAACCATCAAATTCAGATACTCAAGAGTTTCTTCATTTGCCTTACGTTTCAATTCAACATATCCAAAGCATCACATCATTGGAATGCCTGCTTTGTCTCCAACAATGACCCAAGGTGGTTTAGCTTTATGGAGTAAAAAAGTCGGTGATGAATTAAACCCAGGTGAAGTTATTGCTGAAGTTGAAACTGATAAAGCACAAATGGATTTTGAATTTCAAGAAGAAGGTTTCTTAGCTAAGACCTTAGTCGCTGAAGGTACTAGTGATATCCCTGTCGGTACCCCAATTGCGGTCTATGTTGAATCTGCTGATGATGTTGCTGCTTTCAAAGATTTCACAGTTGAAGCATCTGCTACTCCAAAAGCTGCTGCTGCTCCAAAGGAAGAAGCTCCAAAGGAAAAAGAAGCTCCAAAAGCTGAATCTGCTCCAGCTACTAAATCATCAACTCCATCTACTGTCTCATCAACTGGTAGAATTTTAGCTTCTCCATTAGCTAAAACCATTGCCTTAGAAAATGGTATCTCATTAAAATCAATCACAGGTACCGGTCCAAATGGTCGTATCGTCAAATCAGATGTTGAATCTGCAATTGCTGAAGCTAAAAACAAACCAGCTGAACCAGCTGCATCTACTCCACAAGCTGCTGCTGCTGCCCCATCATCAGCTAATTATGTTGATATTCCAGTTAGCAAAATGAGAAAAATCATTGGTGAAAGATTATTGCAATCAACCACAACAAATCCATCATATATTGTCTCTTCTGAAATCTCAGTCTCTAAATTACTAAAATTAAGAGCTTCATTAAATGCAAGTGCTAAAGATCGTTATAAATTATCAATTAATGATATTTTAATTAAGGCCATTGCTATTGCCGCTTTAAGAGTCCCAGAAGCCAATTCACATTGGTTAGCAGCTGAAAACGTCATCAGACAATACTCCACCGTTGATGTTTCTGTTGCAGTCGCCACTCCAACTGGTCTAATCACTCCAATTGTTAAAGATGCTAATTCATTAGGTCTTGCTACGATTTCTAAAACTGTTAAAGATTTAGGTAAAAGAGCTAAAGAAAACAAATTATTACCTGAAGAGTTCCAAGGTGGTACCATTTGTATTTCTAATTTAGGTATGAATCCAGCTGTTAATTTCTTCACTTCTATAATCAATCCACCACAATCTACAATTCTTGCAATTGGTACAGTTAATAGAGTCCCTGTTGAAGATAAATCAAGTGAACATGGTTTCTCATTTGATTCTAAGATTAATATTACCGGTACTTTCGATCATAGAGTCATTGATGGTGCTAAAGGTGGTGAATTTATCAAAGCTTTAAAAGAAGTCATTGAAAATCCATTAGAATTGTTGTTATAAGATTAATGTTTATATAATGGTTTTGTATAATGAAAGTATAAAAGTAAAATGATGACTAAAACCGAATCTGCGTAGAGAGTTATACCATCGTGCGTAGCCTAATCACCAACCATCATCACCGAACACTGGATAACTGTCAAGTATATTTATTGTCTTTATATCATATTTAATTTTTACTACGGTCCGGATCACTCTCAAGTAGGGCAACACCAACCCACACACAAACTCTAAAAAAAAATGAACGAAACAAATTTGATCATCAACTAACATCAATAATTAACTATAAATAATAATAATGTTCTTCTCATTATCTGACGAAACCAGAGAACGTATCGTTAAAGTCCTTGACTCAGCCCGTATTGCTGCTCATTACGGATGGATTCCATTTGTTTTATACATTGGTTGGATTCAAACTCCAAATAGACCTCCATTATTAGCTCTATTATCTCCATTACCATCTGTCTAATTATCAATGTCCTTGATTTGTTGATTTTGACATACCAAAGAGAGAGGTAGTATACGGTGTTTGATGATTGTGCAATATAGATGTATGTGTGGTATTTTTGGTATACTGTGATGAGTTTAATGTGTGACTGTAAATAGTTAAAATATTATGATTATAAATGATCTTAAGAGATTTTAGTATTTTATTCTATGTAGTTAACACTGCTTCTGTTTTACTTCTATCTACAAAAAGCAATCGCTGTATATATATATATTTAGAGTATAGCCCATACAAGCACAATCTCGAGTAGAAGCATATTTCCGACATAGATTTAACTTCTCATCGTTCATCCAGAATAATACTCTATCATCATCAAATGAGCAACCAAAAGTCATTGACACTAACACAACGAGAGGTTCTGAGTGGCTTAGCGGCAGGAGGCATCACCACATTAGTGACACATCCTTTAGATATTCTCAAAATTAGACTTCAATTAGATACCACATCTAAAACCCAGACTGAATCATTTATTAATGTTGTTAAAACTTTTAAATCAAATTCATTTATGTCAACAATACGACAAGTATATCGTGGTATTCTTCCGAACTTAGCAGGTTCCTCTTTTGCTTGGTCGATTTATTTCACATCATATAGATTTTTCAAAGATCTATCACATCATTACATCGAATCATCATCATCATCAACAACTCCAGCATTATTAATTATAAGAAAAGATTCAAATTTACAAAGTTGGAATTATTTAACAAGTGCATTCTGTGCAGGAGCACTCACTGCATTGGTGACTAACCCAATATGGGTTTTAAAGACAAGAATCCTAAGTACCTCCAAAGAGACACCAGGTGCATATTCTGGATTTTTTGATGGTATTAAAAGAATTATTAAAGAGGAAGGAATACTTGGATTTTGGAAAGGTTTAACCCCTAGTTTAATAGGTGTGAGTCAAGGTGCTTTACAATTCACAATCTATGACACTTTAAAGTATCAAATAAGGAAAGATGATTCACATTATGGAAAATTAGAAATTTTTGAGTACATTTTAATGAGTTGTACTTCAAAAATTATGTCTACTTTAATCACCTATCCTTGTCAACTATTAAAATCAAGATTGCAGGATTATAGTAGTATAGATGAACGGAAATCAATGACGAAGATCATTAGGGGTGTTTATCAGAAAGAAGGGTTGACTGGGTTTTATAAAGGTGTTGTTCCTAATGTGTTAAGAGTATTACCAGCGACTTGTATTACATTTGGAATTTATGAAACAATGAAGAAATTGTCATAAAGCATAGAAAGTATACTTATAGATAACTCTCATATAATAAAAAAGTAATTCAAATATTCTACAACATAAACTAATTACATAAACCCTTTATTTATACTAAAGACCAAATATTTAATAACCAAAAGCAGCTAATTTTTTAACGGTTTCGGTTTCAGCGATAGATTCTTCAGCAGCAGCAACTTTTTTAGTTAAAGCAGCTTTTCTAGCATAGTATTCAGAAGCTCTAACTTTACGTTTATCTTCTAATTTAGCAACAACGTCACTGTATTTCCAACCAACGGAAGCAGATAAGTCACCTAAAGTGGTGTATTTTCTACCTGGTTTTAATCTTAAGACTCTTAAAGCTTGTGGAACAACAACCCTCTTCTTTTTGTCATATGGAGGTGGAACACCTTCAAAGACCTTTAATCTTTCTAAAGCAGCTTTACCACGAGGAGTTTTATGTGGAATCATACCTCTTAAAGCTTTGTAAAAGATTCTTGATGGGGCTCTGAAATGGAATGGACCTCTGGTTTTGTTGAATCTGGTACCTTTTCTTAAGTAGTCATGGTATTTTAATTTAGTTCTGAAGAATTCACCAGAGATGTTTAAAGCTTCGGTTCTAACGACAACAACTTTTTGACCGTTTAATAATTCTTTAGCGACAATTGAAGCAAGACGACCTAAAAGATGTCCTTTACCTGTAATATATAGTTAGTATAAACGTTCTATTAGTGGGAATATTTTTGAAAGAATAGATTTGATTGGCATCATTGAAATATTTGTATGAATTGTATAGATATATTTGTATGTGCTCTTAATACGGTATATAATATTGATAATCTGTTATAATACTGTAATACTGGTGAATAAATATGGGCTCTCTTAATGATGAATCTCTTATTGATGAATATTAAAATATGAACATTGAATTATTTAATTTACATTTGTAAAATCATAGATAAGTGCTCTTCTGATTCTCTTCTTTCTCTATTCCTTCATATGCAGTAATTTGTTCAGTAACGTACCATCAATGACAACGACAGGTTGGAATGAACTCATTTTATATTAGTGTTGTTGATATATTATAATAATAGTGTAACAAGATTGAATATTAAATTTTGAAAACTTGAAAAGAAAAAAAGTTGCGTCGTTTCGCGAATTCGAGTGCATTGAGTAATTTTCGCGATGAAAAAGTCAAGCTTTTGTTCAAAGTGAAAAATTATTCGCGAAAATCGAAACTTCCGCTAGTCTGAGACATCCAAACATTTTGAATTAAAAAAAGTAGTGTGAAGCCCTATATCTAGTCACGTGAAAATACGGATATGTAGCCCTAAATACTATGAAGACTGTTAATCAATCATTATTCGTTATTCATTAGCATTATCTATATAGTAGTCATCTCTCCTTATCATGATCATCATCACTCATATCTTACTCATCTCATCGACATACATCCCAATCAATTCTTTCTTATGTCTGTCAACTTCAAGCAATACGACTCCATTAGCAACATCATTAATCTTTCTCAACATTAATAATATTTTATTTAAGTAGATGAAAGACTCGCCATAATTAATTAATTTGTGAGACTCAAACATTTCATTAAGGTTTATAATGATTATTAAAACCTTTTTCTCATTATTAGTATCATCATTATCATTAATGTCTTGTAACTCTTCAAAGACTCCCTTTATGTCGAAACATTCAATGTAACTAACTCGATTCATTATTTCAACATCACAGTCATCTCTATTGTTCAACGCATACTGGAAAAACTCAACACTTGAGCCATCATCAATCCAAAACACTTCGTCGTTCTTCTGGATCCTCAACTCATTGACGATTAATGAAAACACTTTCTAATTCTGACAGTTAATACCTCATAGTAATATCAGTGTAGTTCACATACTTCAATTCCGTTGGAGATCTCATCTTCACATAACAACAAGCTCATCTGGCTCAAATTGATCTTTGTGTGGTTCTTTCTCTTCTTGATACTCATCTTTTCTTCCCTTTATTGCTTGATTTTGGTGATCTTGAGACAAATTTATTACCGATTCCACTTTTTGTGACAAAATTATATATATCATGAAAAATTTCACCGTTAATTGACAAATAATACCCACATTATCCAAATTCGCTTTCTACCCATAGCTATAATACCATGTCTGAAGAACCATCACAAGACCACCAAGAAGATTCAATAGTGCTTCTTTATCAAAACTCACAAAAGCAACTGATTCAACTATCAGATCTATTAATATCACCACTATCATCCAACGATAACGATACCGTTCATAGCAATCCAAACATCACAAAAAACGAAATAACGGTTAAGAAATTGATTGAATACATCTATCTTAAATGGAACCATGATGATGAAACATTAGACCCATTAGAGTCAATATATCAATTAAGGTTAATTCATTTAGGTAAATCATTAGAAACAGATTTAAATTTCCAACATTTCGAACATCGTTTGAAATCGTACCCTGAATTAACATCAACACCACAAGAATACACTAACAGGTTTAATGCGCTCTATACTCCCTTGGTTGATGCATCAGATTGCTCAAAGAGTAAATTAATGAAGGTATCAGACTTGAATTTAAATTTAAGTAACATCATACATGTTTCTGTAAAACCATTGGAATCAGTCAAGTCAATAAAGAGAAAATCGATCAATAATCATAATCGTCGTCAAACATTGAGTGGGAATTTGATCACTAGAGAGACAAGTTCAAGATCCAAAAATGTTACTAGTAGTGATAATAGGGATGGAAATGGTGGGGGTGGAGATAATAATGGAAATGAATCAAGTGGTTGCTGTATTGTTATGTAAATGATTAGTATATTTTTGGTATATTGTTGCTTGATATGATGATGTTCAACGATGAATGTGACTAAAATTTAAATCCACTTGAAGTTGGTGAAAGTTGATGTTTATGATTATTTATATTTATATTTGGTGTTTGAACAAGCTTGATCGTGTAGTCATTAATGCGATATAAGTTAGAATGGTTTCACTTACTACTTCCATCTGTAATATACAATATTTGTTTATTCTCATACTTCTCTTTGGTTTTAATTCTTTACTCTCATTACTTTTTTATTCCAATCAATATATTAAATTTAACAAACATATATGAGTGTAGATCCAGTGATGATTACGAATCCTCTTCTAATGCATAAACATCTTCTCACTTATCTTATTTTGGAATATATAACTGTTTCTTTACTTAATATAACTCATGATGATTGCTTTTGAAATATTATGATAATCCCGTTACCACTATTGAAAAAAAAAATTCCATAACTCGTGCAAACTCATAAAAAATCACATAAAAAAGGAAGATGTTTTCTTATAATCATTTTTGAAATCCTTTAGCCAAATCAATATTTTTTAAATCACCTAAATCTTTCCTTTCGGCATTTTTTTTACCATTCAATTTCATGTTTAATGGACTTTCAGGTAAAAAGACCTCAGTATTTTTAGCTGGAGATTTTAAATCTTTTGAGTCTTTTAACTTTGGTCCTAATGGTGTTGAAAACTGAACAAAGTTCCATAACGCTGGTGAGCTTTGTAAATTATTATTATTTGAATTTGTCCCATTTTGAGTAGTAGATGGTGATGTAACCATTGTACCAAATTCTGAGTTGTTACTATTTTTAGTGGTTTGTTCACTTGTAGTATTGTTAATTTCATCATCACCATTTAATTTATTACTATTATTATTATTGGTATTAAATGTATTTTGATGATATAATGGAGGATATGTCTTTGATGGTGGTGTGGTTGACCCTTTTTTGAGTGATGAGTCTTCGCTCTCTTGTTTGACATCATTTTTGCCATTCTTTATAGCTTGAGGGACTATTTCTGAAGTTTGATTAGAGGAGGATGATGATGGTTTCAATTCAGTTTTATCTGTTGAGTTAGAATCTTGAGTAATTGGTCTTTTCATTGTATTCGAATTATTTAATGGTATTTGATGTGCAATTGACTGATGTTGTGCAGGAATCTGTTGATATTGTGTAGGAGCAGGATACTGTGGAATTGATGTTAATGAACCTCCTCTGCTATGAGAGTATAAATTTTGTTGAGGTAACGGAAGTTGTGGAGGTGGACCTTGAGCAAATACTTGTTGAGGTGGCGGACCACCTTGTTGTTGAGGATGTGGATGTGGATGTGGATGACCTTGTGGGAATTGTTGTGATTGTTGATCTTGCTTCAAAGGTGGTAATTGTGGTGGGTAAGCATTATTGTATATAGGATAATTTTGAGCATACATTTGTTGTTGTTGTTGTTGTTGTGGATTGTATTGATTTGGATTTTCATTCGAATGCAATTGAAATTCTTGTTGGAATTTTTGCATTTGTTCTAATTGATGTTGTTGATTGACTCTTTTATGATTACTTGAAGATGGTAAATCGTTATGTTGAGCTAAATGTAACTGTAATTGTCTTGAAACTGATGAACCTCTTCTTACTTTTGCTAATGAACCATTTTCAACTTTTTTCAAGAAATCATTTTTATAACTCTCTGCAATTTGCCATTTCATACCTTTACCTGGTTCATTTGGTCTTCTTGGAACTTTTTCAAATGCTTTGTTTAATGACAAATTATGTCTAATAGAATTTTGCCATCCAGATTTAGAAAATCTATAAAATGCATATTGTTTAGAAATCCATTCATAGATCTGACTTAATGATAATACACCCTCTGGATTTGATAAAATAGCTTGAGTAATCATTGTAGCATAAGAGTATGGTGGTTTGATATCTTTTGATTCATCTTTAGCTAAATCATTTTGATTATTATGCTGAAGATTTGACAATGAGCTTGATGAATTACTTCTTTGGTCATGTTTTAATTGTTCTGAGGAATTATCAAACATTTGAAATGCTTTTAGATTATTTTGATTCGAAGGATTATAATAATAACCATTACTTGGTGGGTTGTTGTTATTATATTCTGGATTTAAACCTGTCTGATGATGTGCAATTGCTGAAATTCTTTTTGGCTTTGGTTTAGGCAATAAATTTCCAATGATATCTAAAACTGCTCTTGAAATAGTTGGAGTTGCATCAGGTAAAATAAACATCATTTGAGTACCACCAATATCGACAACACAGCCTGAATATAAAGGAGTAGCCGCTGAATTTGGACCACATGGAACTTTAACACCATCAACTTTAGCACCATTTCTACCCGCAACTTGTAATTCCCAAACCCTTGTTGTTAGATTATAAGCGATTGTAGCATGTTGACGACTGACAACTTTAGCCGGGCCTAAATCTATATCAGCAACGGCATCTTTTGAATTTGGTTGATTATCAGTGTTTCTACCAATAGATATCGTCAAGGCTTTAACATAATAAGTCCAATCTTTCCCTGCAATTTTAGCATAAGCTTGAATTTCGGTGGCTTGATTTCTATCATTTGCATAACTATCAGCAACTGAAGTCCGTGTTTCTGGTACCTGTAAGACTGAGATAACAGCATTAACTAGCTCATTAGGATCATCATAGAGACTAGCCTGGAAAGGAAGGGTTAGTAAAAGCAAAAAAAAATCTCAGGGTATGTATAAATGAGAATAAAAAATTTTGAACCAATTAATGAAAGTCCAGGTATAATATCGACTAGTGGTAATCCGTAGCAGTCACCTGTGTCAATAACAGCGCATTTATTTTCCAATTCTAGCAAACCCCCTTGTTTAGTAAATAGATACATACAATGTCTGAATCTTCGAGAGGACGTTTCTTTGAATTCTCAGGCATTATGACGAAGTAAAAGGTTTCAAAAAAATGTGTCTTTTTTAATGTGTTAGGAAAGTGAGCTTTGAAACTTTCTATCGTTGAACCACTTGAGATTTATGCTTCTGGAAGCTTTTCAATCAAAAACTTGTACTGAATTTGTTGAGTAAAGAAAAAAAACTGATTTGTTTTGATTTTTTTTGTTTTTGTTTATGTTTTTTGTTTTGTTTTGAGAATTGTTTGGATGTTAAAATTAGATAAAAAAAAGGTCTTTCTGACTAATGAAAACATGTCAAATCATTAATCATTCATTAAATATAACGTTATTCTTTATATACAAAAGTTGTTTGTCTCTTCAAGACGAGCAGAATGGTACTATTTTCATTGTTTTAGCACATCAGGAAGTGTTCCGAATGGCAAAACTTCTTCAATTCTATCTCTCTTACACAATAGCATAACTAATCGATCAATCCCTAATCCAAACCCTCCAGTTGGTGGCATCCCCCACTCCATCGCATTGATGTACCTGTGATCAGGGACAATAGTTTCATCATCATTGAATTCTTCTTTTAGATCTTGCTGTAATTTGAATTTGAATTCTTGTTGGAATGGATTATTCTCTTCTTCATACGCATTAACGTATTCTTTACCCTTAATGAATAATTCAAACCTTTTGGAAACATCATAAGTCCTGTCTTCGTATGTCAAGTCAACAGATTTGGCCAATGGTGCCATTATTGATGGTTGATGGTATATAAATGTTGGAGTCGTACATAGTGGTTCTAAATAAGTTGATGATAAAGTGTCTAATAATTGTGGGACACTTTTGATTTTAGGTAATGGTAAATCAATCAGTTGGAAATACTTTAAAAGATTTTCCTGTGTTAAATCATTTGGTAATTTAACACCAGTCTGTCTTTCTAAAGTAGGTATGAATTCCAATCTTTTGAAACCCTCGAGCTGTAATAATTTACTCTGCTCAGAACAAATTGATAAATGACTGATCTCACTGTATATAAATCCAAATAAATTTTCAGTTAGTCTCATTAGCTCATTCAATTCAATAAAGCTTTGATAGAATTCTAGAGATGTGAATTCTGGATTATGTGTACCATCAATCCCTTCATTTCTAAAATTTGAGCCAATTTCGAAAACTTTATCAAATCCTCCAATAATTAATTTTTTCAACCATAGCTCAGGGGCAACTCTCAGTTGTAGATCAATCAATTCATCATTTGAATCTTTCAGATGTTTGGAATTGGTTTTAAAAGGTGTTGCATTGGCACCTTTTGTTGAGTTTGCAATTATTGGAGTTGAAACTTCTATGAATTCTTTACCCATTAAAAATTTTCTAATTGCTGCAATTATCAAAGACCTTGCAATTATCACTTGTTGAGCCTCTTTATTAACCAAATAGTCAACGACTTTATTATGATTTCTCTTTCTTGGGTCTGTTAGTTTAGGTGGTAATGAATGTAAACTTGGTGATAATAACTTTAAAGGTTTTGTTAATTTTAATGATAATTCACCAACGTTCGTTATTCCTGGGAATCCAATCGCACTAATAGAGTCGCCTTTTTTGAAAAAATCATGAATGTTAAAGAATTCTTCTTTATTCAAACCAATGAGTTTATTCATCAGAACTAATTGAATTTTCTGGTAGTCTTGTGATACATCAATAAATATCATCCCTTTTCCTGCTTTTCTAATACTTAAAATCTTGCCCTCAATCGAATAAACTTGGTCAATTCTTTTGGTCTCATTCCATTTATAATTTTCAAATTTATTAATAAACTCAGGTATTCTTAAAAGAGGTTCATTATGATCTCTGATTTCATTTAAGGTAGGATAATATTCTTTATAGTTTTGCTTAATGAGATTCTTTCTATTGGCGAAGTCTATATCTTGATTAGCATGGATCAACTCAGAATAGAATCTGTTACTAAAGATCTTTGATCTTGACCTTATTAACGAGTTAAGCATTTACAATCAAACAATTTTCCAATATTAGTGAAAAGAAAGTTTATTATAATCTATATAACACATTGTTAATATGGTGCAAATAACACATATTCGGCAATGCTCTGTACTTGTTGAAAAAGGGGCTGTCTCTATAATTAAATATCAGTAGGCTGTTAGGTTCTTTTCAGGGACGGTAATTAAACAATCCTCAAGACGATAACGCAGTATAATAAAATCTCTCATCACTTTAACTCTCTCTCTCTCTCTCTTTTCTAACTCATACGAGCATTGACTGGTGACAAAAGTACTTACTGGTTGATATTCGACTAAATCTTCTACTCGAGTCAAATAAATTATTGGAATGAAAATGGAAAAAAAAAACAAAAATAAAAAAAATTATTTGATGTGAGTTCCCATCGCTCCAAACCCTCTAATCACGTGATGAGATTTTTAAAAAGGGCAACAAAAATCAAAACACTGAAGAATCTGAAGAGACTGATTTGGGATTAAATTCGAAATATTGAGCTTAAATGGAAGATGTGAGTATAAATACACGTACATTGCCCCCTCGGAGTACACCACTAACACGCTCTTGAAGCCATTTATTGCAGCTGAAGATATCGATGGTGTTAGGTTCTCCTGGAACGCGATCCCAACTACAAAGATCGCTTCAACGAGGTTATCCATTCCAGTTGGTGCATTATATACACCATTAAAGAGAAGAGATGATTTGCATTTCATCCAAGGAAACCCAATCACTTGTACCCAACCTTGTGCAGCCATTTTGAATCCATTTGCAGAGATCATTGACTCTGGGAAACAGTGGATTTGTCCAATTTGTTTAAGTAGAAATGTTCTACCTACCCATTTACAAGGTAATGTTCCTGTACAAGTCCTTCCTGAAAACACTACAATTGAATATATACTGGCTAATAGGGCACAAGCTCCTCCAATTTTCATGTTTGTGTTGGATATTTGTCTTGATTTAGAAGATTTTCAAGCATTAATTGAACAGATTCAGGTTACGCTAAATTTTTTACCAGAGAATGCATTAATTGGATTGATAACATTTGGTAAGAATGTTGATCTATATGAAATGAATGCTGAAGATTTGTTAATTTCTCATTCTTTCAACGGTTTGAAGGAGTATACACTTGAGGAAGTTTCTAAAAGTTTAGGATTCTTATCATCTGATTTACAACCAACTGCTCCAAGATCTAATCCTAATCACTCATTATCAGGTAGATTTTTACAACCTGTTAACATGGTTGAATATTCTTTAACTTTAATCTTGGAAAATTTATCCAAGGATGGATGGCCTCATAAACCTGCTGAACGTTCATTAAGATCAACTGGTTCTGCATTGAACATTGCATCTAAAGTCTTGAAGGCAACTTATAATAAAGCTGGCTCTCACGTTATGTTGTTTTCTGGTGGGCCATGCACGTATGGTCCAGGTTTAATCGTTTCTAATCAGTTAAAAGAACCGTTAAGAACACATCATTTAATTGAAAATAAAGAAACTCCACATTTGAAAAATGCAAAGCAGTTTTATTCAAAACTATCAGATGAATGTTCAACTACAGGTATCACTGTTGATATATTCATTGGTGCATATGATCAAGTTGGATTGTTTGAAATGGATGAATTAGTAGATAAAACAGGTGGTGTTATTGTATTATCAGATAGTTTCACAACATCAATTTTCAAACAATCATTTCAAAGATTTTTTAGTAAGAATCAATTTGATGAATTATCAATTGGATTAAATTCTACAATTGAAATTAAAACTTCAAAGGAATTGAAAATTTTTGGTTTAATTGGCCATGCAACTTCATTAAACAGAAAAGATAAATCAGTGGCAACGAATATTAATGCCGATTATGGTATAAATGGTACAAGTGCCTGGAAAGTCTCAACAATCTTACCAAACTCGACATATACTGTATTATTCGATGTTCAAAATTCGACAGAACAAACTGCATATCATTTAAATCAGCTTCCATATACATTTGTTCAATTCATTACATATTATCAACATCCTGATGGCTCTACTAGATTGAAAGTCACAACTGTTGCTAAACCGTTGACTTCACAAGATGTTGGATATTCATTTGATCAAGAAGCTGCAGCTGTATTGATTGGTAGAATAGCCATTAATAAATTAGTTTTAAATCAAGAAGTCGGTGAAGTTATAGCATGGATTGATCAAAAATTAATTGGTTTATTGAAATCATTTGCAGAATATCATAAAAATGATGTTAATTCATTCAGAATATCAAATCAATTTTCTTTATTTCCTCAGTTTATATATCATTTAAGAAGATCACAATTTTTACAAGTTTTCAATAATTCACCTGATGAAACCGTGTTTTATAGACATGTTTTCAACTCTGAAGATACTTTTAATTCATTGATTATGATTCAACCAACTTTGACTTCATTTGAACAAGATGCAGAAATGGAAGGTGGAGTACCTGTATTATTAGATTCAATCTCAATTCAACCTGAACGAATTTTATTATTGGATACATTTTTCCATATTTTGATATTTCATGGCTCAACAATAGCAGAATGGAGAAGAAAAGGATATCAAGATCAAGAGGAATATGTTTATTTCAAAGAATTTTTAGAAGAACCAAGAAAAGAAGCAGCTGAACTATTAATTGATAGATTTCCATTACCTAGATTTATCGATACTGAAGAAGGTGGATCACAAGCGAGATTTCTATACTCTAAGTTGAATCCAACTAATACTTATAATGATGATTCAATGAGTATTGGAGTTGGTGCAAAAATATTAACAGATGATATCAGTTTACAAAAATTTATGGAACATGTGCAAAAATTAGTTGTTGCTCCAAATTGATTCCCCCAGTAAATAAATAGATGTGTAGTAAATACAATAGATAATCAAATTAGAAAGTTATAATAATTACAGACAATTTTCATCAAAATTATCAAAATATATTAATTATAATATACTTAAGCGTCATAAGTAGAAGCGGAAACGTTACCACCCTTACCGGTCCAGTTAATATGGATTGGAGTATCAGCTGGTAAGTTTTCAGAAACATATTCAGGTAAGACTCTAAAAGTATGAGCACCGAAATAATCTCTTTGAGCTTGTAATAAATTAGCTGGTAATTTTTCAGATCTGTAACCGTCATAGAAAGCTAAAGCAGTTGAGAAAGCTGGGGTTGGAATACCGTATTTAGTAGTTAATGAGATGGTGTTTCTCCAACCTTCTTGAGCTTTGACAATTGCATCTTTGAAGAAGCTATGGAATAATAAGTTCTCTAAATCTGGGTTTTCTCTGAAAGCTGAAGTAATTTCAGCTAAGAAAACAGATCTGATAATACAACCACCTCTCCACATTAAAGCAATAGCTGGGTTGTTTAATTTCCAACCGTATTCTTTAGCAGCTTCTCTGATTAACATGAAACCTTGAGCGTAAGAAATGATCTTGGAAGCATATAAAGCTTGTTCTAAATCATCAACGAATTTTTGACGATCAGTGATAGCATCCTTTGGAATAGTTGGGCCAGGTAAGACTTTTGAAGCAGAGACTCTTTCAGATTTGATGGCTGATAAACATCTTGAGAAAACAGCTTCACCAACTAAGGATAATGGGATACCTAAATCTAAGGCATTAATGGCAGTCCATTTACCGGTACCTTTTTGACCAGCAGAATCTAAGACTTTTTCAACTAATGGAGTACCATCAACATCGTTATAGTATAAGATATCTCTTGTGATTTCAATTAAGAAAGAATCTAAAACACCCTTGTTCCAAGTGGCGAAAACATCAGCGATTTCTTTATCAGTGAAACCACCAACTCTTTTCAAGATGTCATAAGCTTCACAGATCAATTGCATATCACCGTATTCAATACCATTATGGACCATTTTGACATAATGACCTGAACCAGCTGGACCGACCCAGTCACAACATGGTTCACCATCAGATTTAGCAGCGATAGATTGGAAAATGTCTTTGATATGAGGCCATGCTTCTTCGGCACCACCTGGCATTAATGAAGGACCATATCTGGCACCTTCTTCACCACCAGAGACACCTGAACCGACGAATAAGATTCCCTTTTGTTTCAGTTCTTCGTATCTTCTGTTTGAATCTGGGAAATGGGAGTTACCACCATCGATGATGATATCATCTTTTTCCAAGTATGGTAATAATTGATTGATGAAGTTATCAACGGCATCACCGGCTTTAACCAAAAGAATGATTCTTCTTGGTCTCTTCAAGTTATCAACTAATTCTTGAATTGATCTGGCACCAATGATGGATTTACCCTTAGCTTCGTTTTCTAAGAAATGGTCGACTTTAGAGACGGTTCTGTTGTAAGCAACAACAGTGAAACCGTGATCAGCAGCATTTAAGATCAAGTTTTGACCCATGACGGCCAAACCGATTAAACCAATATCACCACTAGGGAGGGAGTTAGTATTAGACAAGGTGCTGTATAGTTGCTTGAGACGTTGGATGGGCGACATGGTATGGATTGGGAGTGGATAGTGTGTGGTATAATTGAAAATGGTGAGTAAAATACTGTTTTTTTATAGTGACTGACAAAAGACTTCTCTTAATTGCTTCTCCAATCCAGAGCACCATCCTCGGTTTGAAAGCGAACTGTGAGGAACAACGGATGAATTAAGCCAATTGGGCACCAAATAGGCCCAATTGAAACGCACCGGTTGCCACTCTGGTTAAACTCACGTTGGTTGAGACATTATTTCTTGTTTTATTGAGTATTACTGCTTTTATAATCACCAGTTGCGAACAAAAGCAGAGAATCTATTCAGTTTATATAAAAAAAAAAATTTAACATTGCGGATTGGAGAATTCCATTTTTGTAGGCGGAAAGAACTCACTAAATTATTCATCTAGAAGGAGAATCGATGAGTCTGCTGACGGATCACACCCAATTCTTAACAAAACAGCAACAAGATGTTCTTTTTCAAAAATCTAACACGCTACGCCCAATGCCACTAATGTCAACCCCTGCACTGATCAACACTCTTCTCTCTTTCACAATTCAAGCAAGAAATGTCGCTGTCAGAATTTTAGTCACGTGACTCTTCTCGGATAAATTCCTTCCGGATAAATGTTCCGTGAGTTCCGGTCTCAAAAAAATATTGCACGTGATTTTGTCCTCGGAATACTCATTTTTCATCAAATTTCAATCTCAAGAATTGCAATTAATAAAGAAAATACCCATAAATCATAAATTATCATGAGTTCTGAATCAATTGGAAGTCTGATCTCTCAGTTCTTGACAAATCTCAACTCTGATGAACAAAAATTGCAACACATTGTCTCCAAAATTGCATTTCAAATTGAAAACAAATCAATTAAATTATTAGATTTGATTAAATCTTTAGGTGATTATTTAACTGCAGATGATGATTTATTGAGGCCTAAAGCCTTATTGTGCATTTCATACACTTTAGACAAACTACCAACATCATGTCTTTCATCCTCTGATATTCAAGTGTTAAATTCGTTCTTTGTTTCGAAATTTGATGATTCTGTTTGTTTCAAACAAAACTTGCTGTGTTTAAATTCATTGATCAAAAGTGATAACTATTCTCCTAATCTAATCTCATCAATTCTTAAATGCTTTGAAAATTATAATTCAAGCTCATTTTTAGCTTCTGTTAGATTTTATACTTATGAATTATTAAATAACTTATTCAATAAATTTCAAAAATTCATTAGTATCCATCTTAATGATTTATTCATTGACACTTTCATATTAATTGCTAATGGTGAAAAGGATCCACGAAATCTATTATTGTCATTTGAACTAAATTCCAAAATATCTAAAAATATGAAATTAAATGAATCAAATACTGATGAATTATTTGACATTCTATTTTGTTATTTCCCAATCTCGTTTAAACCACCAAAAGACGATCCATATAATATAACTTCTCAAGATTTGAAAGATTCTTTAAGAGCAGCAATTTCATCAACTTCATTATTTGATAAGGATTCATACCCTAATTTATTAGAAAAAATCACTTCAACTTCACCAGTTGTTCAAAAAGATACTTTGATCACGATCAAATCATGTGTTGAAAATTATGGATTTGAATCAATTAATAGAAACTGGCTAGAATTATGGAATGGATTGAAATTCCAGATCTTACATAACGATCAAGATG
The DNA here is from genome assembly GCA_003707195.2 of Phaffomyces antillensis. Lineage (NCBI taxonomy): Eukaryota > Fungi > Ascomycota > Saccharomycetes > Phaffomycetales > Phaffomycetaceae > Phaffomyces > Phaffomyces antillensis. The sequence continues at coordinate 25,322 of PPNI02000010.1, forward strand.
ATGATGAAGAAAAGATATTTCCATTAACTTTATCAATTTTCAAAGAAATTTCAACTCAATTGTTAAAAAATCCAGATCATGATTCAGAAGATAAATTTTTGGAATTTTGGCAATTGGCTAAATCTGAACTAGATTCAAATATTGAAACAAACACTAAAATCAAACAAACTTGCTCAATATATTCTTCAATCGCATCTTCTTCTAAATTTGCATTCAATGAAGTCGTTAAATCTTCAATCCCTTTATTATTGAATAATGATAATAATAAAAATTTGGATATTAAACGACAAACTAATTTGATTGTGTCATTAGGATACTTCATCAATTCATATTTGGAAGTAATACCACATGGAGATGAATCCAATTCATTAATCCAATTCAAGGATCAAATATTGATGTATTTAAGCCAATCATTAATGGGATCATCAAAAGTTGAAATTAATTTAAGAACAATTTCAATTAATGAATTAACAAAATTAGCAAAATTAACTAACTTTTTGAATGATGAAGAATTAAGTTTAATTGTTCAATATTTCACAGAGACTGTTTTATGTGATGATAATGAATACGTTTTCCAATCTTCAATTGGTGGATTAATTCAAATCTCTGAAAAAAATTCAAAATTATTATTGGAAATTACATATCCTTTATTATTCTCATTATTACCAGTTGATGGAAGTGATGAAATTAAATACAATGATGAGACCAAATCAAAAGAATTAATATTTAATATTATCGATAATATCACACCAAATAAAGAAATATCTAATCTTTTGATAATCAGATTAATAAATAAATTTATTGAGGTTTCCTCCAAAGTTGAAAACTTAAATTATTCATTACTAATCTCAAACGTTTTAATAAACCAATTCAAGAATCAGTTAAATACAGATCATTATTTATTGAATTCATTTAATGAGTTGGTTCATTTTATTGTCAAGTCAATTAATGAAGATCATAACGAAAACTTATTAAATAATCAAGTATTTGATTCAATTTCTGAAGTTATCAAGTTATTTATCGTTTTTGCATCAAAGAAATATCATCAAGATTTATTAAATGAATCTTTAATAATTTTCCAAAATGGTGAATTAGAAAATTCAATTTTTTACAAAAATTTGAATAAAAAAATCGATATGTATCAAAATGAGAAATTGATTAATTTATTTGTTAAAATATTATCAAGCGTTGATAAATCGGTCATATTCCCTTCATTTCCTGATTTTCTACAAAAAATTATCTCATTTGTTGAAAATAATAAGATTCATGATTCATACACTAAATTAGGTTTTCTTCAATTAATCTCATTATTGATCAATAAATGGGATTCGAATTCTTCCAGATTCTTAGATTATGAACCATCGACCAATACCAGAATAGAAATCTTCACATGGATCATCAAAGGTATAGTTTTGAAAATTGATCCAATTAGTGAATCATTCGTTGATGCTCTAATAAAATTATTAAATGATGAAAGTTTAAACACTGAATTAGTTACAAAATCATTCAAAATTCAAACAATTGATCTCTCAATCTTTAAAAAATACAAAAAAAATCAGAATAATAACGTTCGTTTATTATACAAACAAAAATTAATTCAATTAGTATCACCAAAATTAGTTCAAATGTTTCAAAATTCGAAAGATAATCTATTAATCAAATCAAGAGTATTAATATCATTATCATACATTTTGAAAAACACACAACGTGAAATCATAGTACCATATTTATCATCTTTCTTACCATTATTGCTCCAATCTTTAGCACTTAATGACTCAAACGTTAGATATGCTTCACTATTAACTATTTTATCATCAATTCAAGAAATCCCTGATTTGATCTCAATGCATTTACAGACTTTGATTCCATTGTTACTAAAATTAATGAAACATGACTCCAAAGATGATGATTTAAAGTTTAATAATGGTGAAATTAGATTGATCTCATTAAATTGTTTACAAGAATTAACGTTGAGTTTATCATTGCCTAAATTAATCCCATATCAGAAAAATATATTGATTCAGTTGATTCCAGTGTTAGATGATAAGAAACGATCAGTTAGAAAAGGTGCAGTTGATACAAGACAAGCTTATTTTGAATTGGGTAGATCAAGTGATATCTAAACTAAAAAAAAAAAAAATACATAACTAACATTCATTTGTTACGTATATTTATTTGTAAACTATTCAGAATCAGAATCATCCATGTCAACAGGAGCCAAACCAGGAGTCAACCCAGGGAATCTTCTTAGTTGATTTTCTTTTTTCTTTTCATATAAGTCTTCTTCTTTTAATTTCAATCTATTTTGAGTTCTTCTTCTTGATTTAACATATTTACCTTCATTTTTCAAATCTAGGATATCCTTTTGTACGTCTTGTAACTCTTCATCGATTTCACTTCTCCAACTTTGCAGTTTTGTTACATTTTTTTTAATCAATCTATTTAACTCGATTTTCTCTTCTTTCGTTAAATTGTTTTGAGCTTGATGAGATAATAATAGTTCATATCTTGCGGATTCCTTAATCTCTTGCTCTCTAGCGGTATTCTTCTTGATTAGTTTCTTCTTACCGATCTTAGCTTTCTTCTGAAGCTTTCTGATCTCTTCAGGTTTTACATTTTTTTTAATTGATGATGCATTAATTATTTGTGATGTACTGTTAATGGAGTAATCTTCACTTATCAGGGTAGAGTGGCCAGGAAGGACAGAGTCGAGGAGTCTGTTGACTGTATTGGAGACTTTTCTCTTTTGTTGACTGCTGAATTTTATTCTATCCATTCTCTATATTAAAAAGATTGTATTTGTTATTTATATATATTCAAGCTCATCTCATCTGTATGAATTTTTTTTTTTCCTATAAAAATGTTTCGGGCAACACCATAATAGATATCACTACATAAGTACTACATAAACTGATTGATTCAATATTGTCATTAATCTCATTTATTTCATTATTCATTGTGATGCGCATTGAGGTCCAGAAAACTGTTTATCATTAGGAGGAAACATTCCAGGTCCAGCAGGATGGCCCTCTTTTTTTCTTTTACTAGAATCATTGGCATTATTTGAATTACCTCTTTTCAAATTCTTACGATATTGTAATGGGTCATATTCATTCAAGACCTTCTCAACGATGAATGTGTCTTCAGGAATTTGTAATTTAGGTCTTGGTGGCAATGCCTTTTTCAATGACTCAATTTTGTCGTTATTCAATTCATCAGAGTTTGGGAATTTGATTTTAAATGATATGATTAAATCACCATATGTTCCATTCATAGAAGGCATCCCACTTCCCTTAACAACTTTTAAAGCGTTAGGTTTGATGATTTCACCAGGAATTATATCAATTTTTAAAATGTCTTGACTTATATGAGGTATAGTAAATGAACCACCAATTAATGCAGTTAGTAAATCGATAGTGACTTCATAATATAGTGTTGTTCCATCTCTTTTGAACAGTTTATGTGGATTTTCCTTGATAGTGACGATCACATTCCCCGGGAGCATTCCAATAGCTTGGTCGCCTTCACCATTCAATATTATTTGATCACCAGATTGAATTCCAGGTGGGACTTTAACTGTTAATATTTTACGTTCTTGAGTAACTTTTGAGCCTAAACAATTAGAACAACGTTTAGAGTGATCGATAAATTCACCTGATCCCATACAATACTGACATTTAGTTTCGTATCTTTGAGTTATTGGTCCCATTGTTCTTTGCATTCTTATTGAACCACCACCATTACAATATCGACATGTTTGAACATCAAATCCTCCTTTCCCTTCACATTTGGAACATATAACTGATTTGGAAAGACCAAGTTTAGCTGTCTTGCCTTTATATAGATCTTCTAATGAACATGATAGTGAATGATGGATATCTGGAATTTTATTATTTTTTTTTTGGAACCCATTGAACGAATGACTATTAGTGGTGGATGATGATTGGAAGTTCATTGATGGAAATCCGTTATTGAAATGGTTGGAATTGAAAGATCCAAATATTTCACTGAAAAGATCATCTGATTTCATTGAAAAACCAGAATTGTCACTCTTATCAGAATTGTTCTTATTATGTGTAGGTGTTGGATCAACGGTAACATTAGAAGAATTAAGGTATTGTTCCCCAAACCTGTCATAGATGGCTCTTGCTTTAGGATTCATTAAAACTTCATAAACTTTAGTAATCTCTTGAAATTTTTCAGTTGACTCTTTACTATGACTATTCTTATCAGGATGCCATTTCAATGCTAATGATCTGAATGCCTTTTTGATTTCTGCTGTCGTGGCATCGGATGTCACACCTAGCGTATCGTAAAATATAGTTTCTTTAACCATTTTTTTGTAAAACTGGCGTTTGCAGCGGTTGATATTTCGTGTACTTCAAATCTGTTTAGGTCTCGCGTTTTGTAATCAGATAAGACTCTTTGATAAATTATTGGAGTGAAATTTTCGTGATCTGAAGATGAGTAAAATGTTTGCTTTTTTGTTTTAAAGATTGATTTATAGTAATGACTTTACGCTCGATTGGTAAAATTCTGGGGTTTGTTATCAAATTTATATAAATATTTTCTGATTTATTATGCTTTTGATTTCTCGAGATGTTTCGATGAGCTTCGAAATGTGTCCCGAACCGAGTTTTGTTTTTCTAGAAGAACTTCGAATTTTGTGTATTTCTCTAAATTACGTAAACACAATTCATTCAATTACTCAACAGTAGTTCCCATAATCCACTCTCATTACGATAATCATGATAAACAACAGTGATCAAATGGTAGGTATCATGGATATTTTGAATCAACTCATGACTTGGTGTTCCCTTCTTATATAATTTACCCCATTCTAACCAAATACTGAAAGCTTCATCTCTCCATGCTTTGAAAGATTCTTCTTCAATGATTGTAGTTTGTAAAATCTCACGATCTGGGAAGACACCCCAAGTAACAGCATTTGAAGATTGTGGACTTAACGAAGTTTCAAAATTTCCTTTGGAATCACCTATATAATAACTGACTTTTGGATTTGAATCTAACTTGTTTTTCAAGCTTGACTGCCAAACTTTATCTGAAACAAATAATTCAACAAATGCCTTTTGATAAACATATCCACCCTTTGGTCCCCATCCAAAGATTCTATCACTTGATTTAACTGCATCGGTGGCAGGTTGTGAAGCTAATGAAAAAAACCCCTTTTCATTCAGTTGGATTAATTCTTCTTGAATAATGGCAGTTTCTGGACTTAATCCTAATTCAGACCATGGCAATGCATCAATTCTTCCCTCTAGATAGTTAATGAAAATGTTGGAAATATCTTTGATATCAACTGGATAACCCCATAATTCGTAAGCTTTATTATTTGCAATCTTTAAAGATGGACCATACCCGTCAATTTCACCATAAGCTGGAGATCTTGAATCACCGAATCTACCATTAGGAAATTCATCCCAAGTGGCATCTCTACCTAAAGTACCTTCACCTGAAGAAATCGCAATAATTTCCTTTTTAGATGGACCCAATAATTTAAAAGCAGAAGGTGTTTCAAAATCTTGTGAATCTTTTCTAACTTTGTCAACAATTACTTTATTTGAAGTTTGTAAACTTTGTTTTCTTTGTTTAATTGGTATGACTTCACCTTCTTCATATTCGTCTTCAAGCATAACAACATCTTCGTCACCTGATCTATCTTCAATTATTCTACTTAATAAACTTGATTTTTCCACTATTTGAGCAATAGATTTTTCCAAATTTAAAGTGTAAAAATGGAATCCTCTAATTCTACCGTTTGTTCTTGAATAGATATCATGAATAATATTCTTTAAAATATCAACACCAATTGATTTAACTTTATCATCATCATTTTGAATATTTTCAGGAAATTTATCTAGAATTGTTTTTGGAATTGATGTATGAGATAATTTTGCAGCTCTATGGAACAATTGATAAGTATTAATTGGCATCAAACCAGGTAAAATTGGAATGGTTGGATGGACTTGCTCTCTAATTCTTTTTTCAAATGTTAAAAATTGTTCAACATCATAGAACAATTGGGTAATAACAAAATCTGCACCAGCATCTATCTTCTCTTTCAAAAATGGTAAATCTTTTTCGTAGTTTTGTTCACTATTATCAGCACCTTCACAATGACCATCTGGATAAGCTGCAACACCAATACTGAAATAATCACCATATTGAGCCTTAATGTATCTAACTAAATCAACAGCATATTTAAAGTCGCCTGAATTTTCAATCAAATATTCTTCACCTCTTGGTGGATCACCTCTCAATGCTAAAATATTACGAACTCCAGCTTCTTTAGCCTTAGCTAAAGCATCATCAATGATTGATTTATCGGTATTAGTACACGTTAAATGCATACATGTGGTTAAATCCAATTCCTTTTGACATGTGGAGACCAATGAAAGAGTCTTTTCCGCTGTTGAACCTCCTGCTCCCCATGTGATTGTAATAAATAATGGGTTTAAAGCCGACATACGTTCCATACGGGAAAGTAAATTTCTAATACCCTTGAAAATGGATGTTAGTATTGAGTCATTGCTTTGTGTGATGGATTGAGATACTCACGGTTTCAGTCTTTGGAGGGAAGAACTCAAGTGAGATGAATACTTCATCTTTCTCTAATCTTTCGATTCTTTCTTTAATTGTGGCCATCTTTGGATCCTCTTCTGAAGTTTGATTTCGGTTATCTGTGTGATGGATTCTCTGAGCGTTCTTAATTGGGAAAATACCAACAAAAAATAACGAATTTAAGATAAATTTCAATGAATTTGTTTGACAGTTTTGGAGATTAATTAATTAATTTTATTTTCAGTGATTTTTTTCTGATTAGTCAAACAATCTAAAAGATAAATTCCGGGGAAACTTTTTGCTCGGATTTGATTTGTGCTTTTATTTTACTTTAGCTCATCTCTTTACCCGTAGTGATATTAATTTACACAGAAATGCCGCTATTTGTGCCAGTTGATGACGATGGTGATGACGTGGTGGACCTAGACTTTAACGAGCTTCACGATGATTACAATCCAGAGAAAAATCGTGAGGAAAATGGAGATATTGGAAATGATGTAGCAATTCTTGAAGAGAAAGAAGAAGAAGAAGAAGAATATCCCTTGATTTTGAAAGAAACTGAGCCAGTCACTTTGGATCCAATTGAAATAACATTGAATCTTCCTTTGAGATTCCAGCAATTGGTTATAGAGGATTTGATCTCTGATGATTCTCTTTTGATTTTAGGCAAAGGTTTAGGATTAGAACCTATAGTGGCTAATTTACTACATACTCTAAGTGCACCTGCAACCATAGAAGGTTTGAAGAAAAGAAGTTTGGTGTTAGTTTTATGTGCCACTGAAGAAGAAAACACAAAAATTGGAGAAGAATTGAAAGAACTAGCTTCACTAGAAAACAATAATAATGGTGATGATAGATCATTTGTGGTTATAACTAGTGATCAATACACTTCAGATAAACGTCAACAACTTTATAGAAGAGGTGGTATAATATCTGTCACATCAAGAATCTTAATAGTTGATATTCTATCAGGTATACTTAACGTTTCTAAAGTCACAGGTTTGGTAGTATTACATGCTGAAAAGATAAATGATCTATCAACAGAATCGTTCATAACTCACATGTTTAGACAAAATAACAAATGGGGGTTTATTAAGGCATTATCTGATGCTGCTCAGGAATATACATCTGGCTTTGCACCATTGAATAAAAGTCTTAAATCTTTAAGACTTAGAAAAGTCTTATTATGGCCTCGTTTCCGTTTTGAAGTCACATCATCTTTATTTGTTAAAGAAATTCAACCAGTCACTGAGATCAAAGTAGTAATGACCAATGCAATGAAACAAGTTCAAACTGGATTATTAGCATGTTTACAAAAATGTATTGAAGAATTGAAAAGAAAAAATCCAACTTTAGCAATTGAATATTGGTCAATTGAAAATGCATTAGATACCAAATTCTTACAATCGATTCATATGATACTGGATCCATATTGGCACAGAATATCGTTTGATTCAAAACAATTAGTTAAAGATATAAAACTTTTAAAAGATCTATTAAAATGTTTGATCTCTTATGATGCTGTTGATTTTTATGAAACAATCCAACTTGTACTTGATGCCAATAAACCATCAATCGATAAAAGAAGCATTGAATCGCCTTGGTTGATGGCTGATGAGTCTCAAGCTGTAATAACATATGCCAAAAAGAGAGTTTTTGAAGAAAATGAATACATTCTCGAGGAACAACCAAAATGGGAACAATTGGCCATATTATTGGATGATATTGCTATTGAAAGATCTATAGATGGTACCAAAAAAGGTCCTCTATTAATAATGTGTGCAGATGGTAAGGTCCGTCGTCAACTGGTTCAAGTTATCACATCAATGAAAGAATTGAAAACAACTCCAAAATCTTACAGTTTCAGAAAAATGATGGTTAATAAACTTCAAAAATATTTAGATTCGAAAGATATCAAAGAAACAATAACAACTAAAATCAATACCGTGGTCCAAAAAGAGAATCAAGATCAAGAATTAAGTATCTCAAGAGCCTTTGCTAAAGGTCCTATCACAACAGCAAGAAGAAGAACAAGAGGTGATGCTCAAATTGCCAGGATAAGTAGATTGTTAAGTCGTCCAACTGCAGGATCAATTGACATTGAAAGTAAAATGAATAAACAAGATGTTGAAATGGAATTAATTGAACTTACAATGGGTGATGATAATGAAGATTACGAAAATATTTTTGATGATCATTCAGAGACAGTTTCATCAAACGAGGATCCTTCTGATTACTATGAATATTATGATAGGGAAAATCAAGTTATTGTGGCTAAATATAACAGCAAATCAGATGATCAACTATTACAAGAATTAATGCCATCATTCATAATCATGTATGATCCGGATCTATCATTCATTAGAAGAGTTGAAGTTTATCAAGCTGTTCATAAATATGACCCAGCAAAGACTTATTTCATGTATTATAATAATTCAGTTGAAGAACAAAATTATTTAACTACTATTAGAAAAGAAAAAGAATCGTTTACTAAATTGATTAAAGAAAAATCAAATTTACCAACTCAATTTGAAGCTGATGAAGATCTATCCAATTTCAAACTAAGAAAATCACAAGTAATTAACACAAGAATTGCAGGAGGAGCTACATTTAAAGAAAATCAAGATTCAATAGTCATTGTTGATTCAAGAGAATTCAGAGCTCCATTACCTGGTTTATTGTACAAATTAGGTTTCAAAGTCGTTCCATGTATGTTAACAGTTGGAGATTATATCCTCACTCCAAAGGTTTGTGTTGAAAGAAAATCTATATCTGATTTAATAGGAAGTTTTAAAAGTGGTAGATTATATGAACAAGCAGCAAGAATGTCAAAACATTACGAAATCCCTATTTTATTAATTGAATTTGATAATAATCAGTCTTTTTCATTAGAACCATTTTCAGAGGCAAGAACAAGACCTAATTCAATAAAGGCGCAACACCCTTCTTCTTCTAATAGAATGCAAGAAGAAATTCAAATGAATATAGCTGCATTAATTCTAAAATTCCCCAAACTCAGAACACTTTGGTCTTCTTCACCATATCAAACTGCTGAATTGTTTTTAGAATTGAAAAATCAAAGAGATCAGCCTGATGTTTTAAAGGCAATCAATGCGGGAACTAAAGATGGGAAATCTTCTTCTTCTTCTGTTGCTAATGTGGCTGGAAATGATGACAGTATGGTGGTAAGTATCTTACAGAACATCCCTGGTGTTACTAATGTTGATCAGTATAGTATCATAAAATCAGTTAAAACGGTTAAAAAATTGATTTCAATGAGTGAAGAGAATTGGCATAATTTGGTAGGTGAAGAAGTTGGTTCAAGACTGTTCTCATACGTTCAAGATAATTACAAATGATAATGATGATGATATAATATAAATACAGTTATTTTTTTTTTGTTTATTCATAATAATAGTAATTCTATAATAGATAGGGTACAAAACATTAAATGAAAACGGAACGAAGAACAAGTAGTAACAAAAATGTAGAAAAACATTAAAAGAAGAAAATAGTTCAAATCAAATCAACGCTGATTCGCTGGAACTTTGTTCCACTTTCTTGAGATTTTCATAAAGTGTCAATATTGGATTTAAAGTGGTATGATCTAATGAAGCTATTAATGCACCAATGACTGTTTGTGATGGTAAATATAATTTTACTGATGAAAATTCTTTCAAATCACCATTATTGACATTCATGTAATCAAAAACCTTTTGAATTAAAACGTTTACTAGAGTAATTAATTTTGAAGATATTAATGTAAAAACGTCATTTTCTGATTTTGATGGAATTGCAGCTAGATTCAACCCTAATTTTGTTAAACCTTCACCAATATACTGTTTACTCTTTAACCACTCTAATGGCAAATTGGTTTTCAAAGATTCACTTGGTAAAATTTCAACGATTAAAATCAATCCGATAAGTGCTTGTAAAACTAATGCATCTCTTTCTGTGACTGCAGCTGTTAAGTTGATAGCATTCAAAGGTAGAACAGAAATCAAGAATTTGAATAATCTTGAGATTAAAAAGAGTTCTTTGTCTTTCTTTGGGCCAGATTCAACAAATAATTTGACTAATCTTAAATTTTCTTGAACTTCATTGCTGTTAGAGTTTGAATCATAAACACCAGTTAAGACAGCTGTGAATAATCCTCTATTTGGGGGGTCACGAACCATCAATTTGGCAAATACATCAACGGCATGTGATTGATATTTATGAATATTTGGTGAATATTCTGGGAAAACAATATCTTCTGTAACTGGCTCTTCAGCTCCAAAAGTTAAGACCAGCATAATAATAGCCAATGCATCATTATAAGTTTTTATGTGCAATAAATGAGAAATATTCATCAAAATGATTAAAGAATCTTTTAGGAAACTTAATCTTCTTCTTGTAAAGACGAATCTTTCAGGTTGTGAAGCTACTGCAAAGATTAATTTTGTAATAAAATCTTTTAATGTGTCACATTGGGATAAAATCATCGAATTTCCTTCTGTAAATGAAATATTTCTAATGATCATACTAATCGTCGTCAATTGATCCACTAATAAGACTTGTTTATTTTCTGCTGTTCTAGTATGAGCTTCACTAAATGGATGTTCAGTTTCAGTTCTAATGTCATTTAACATGTCTAAATAAGGAGGAATTGATAAACTTTCAATGGTTTTGAAGTCAAAACAGTTGGTGTTTGATTGTTGTTCAATTTGCTCATTTGGAGTTGAGTCGTCACTTGTACCAGTCTCAGTTAAGTCAGTCATTTCGGAATCTTCATTTATATCAGAAGCTTCTTTGCCTAGGTTAATCGGATCACCACTAAATGAATCGATTTTAATTTCAATGTTTTCAGATTTCAATTGTTCATTGACATATTTTTCAAATATATTTTCAATTCTATTATTACCAAAAGAAGTTATACCATCATCTAATTTATCCAAATCAACATCAACAGTTTGAGATTCCTTTGAATCATTATTCAAAATCTTATCAAGAATTTCTAAAGATAAGCGGGAAAGAACATCTAAAAATCCCGGACATTCAGCTAATGGAATGACTAGTCCACTATCAGCTGATGTTACTAATAAATTATTTAGAGCGGAATTGATTTCTGACGCTATTCCTGATTCTAAACTCATTTTCAATGCATGAATGTTAATGTTACCCATTTCTGGAGCAAAAAGAAAAATCGGCTTTGAAGTATCAATCTGTTCACCCAAATGAGATAGCGCTTTAACATCAAAACCAGCATGATGTTCAAGTATTCTTTGTTCTGGTACATAGTTTCTAATTAATGAAGGTTGTGACTTTTCTTCAGGTTGTGGAGTAGCTGATGAAGGAACTTGTGGCTGACCAAATGAAGATTCAGTGGAAGTTGTTTTCTGTTCACATATTAAAGGAGAATTATTTGAGGAGACCTTCTGCGAAGAACTTATCTGCTTTTGAAGATGTGGTGGGGTACCTTGCGCACTAGTTTGAGATAGCCTTTGGTTTTGAAATTGTTCGATAGATGCAGGTGATTGGTTTGGTCTTGGAATATTTTGTTGAGTTTGAGGGGATGGTATAGGATTAGCTTCTGGATTGAACTGCGATTGGGCTTGGTTGATTTGCTGTGGTTGAGTCTGTTGAGGTATTTGTGGTGATTGTTGCTGTTGTGTCTGTAAGTTTGAACCTCTAGATTTCAGAATAGCTTCTTGCTGCTTTTGAATAATCATTCTTCTATTTTGTAAATCTCTTTGACCTTCTGGTGTACTAGCATATTGTTCAAATGGTAACAAATATTCAACATACGTATTTGCTAAATCTCTTATAAGAGAAGGATTCTGATCAACTTGTAAACCTAACTTTTGAGCAACAAATCCCCATTGATCCTGTCTTGCAACGTTTTGAGAACCACCTAATCTTGCAACAACTGCATAAAAGAAGAAAGGGTGTATCTTTTTATCTCCAACAATTGGAACTGATGTGACTGGAGTACCTCTGTTCTTCATAAACTCAGTTAAAGTTCTCATAAATAGTTCAACTTGAATACTACTTAATTGATGGTGAATTCTCTTATTTTCCATTTGTTCAGGAGACAAGTTTTGACTTTGTTGACCTTGCGTAGTTTGAGGAATTTGCGGTTGCGAAACTTGTGGAATTTGGGGAGATTGTTGATTAAATCCACTATTTTGTGGAACTTGTGGAGATGCTTGGTTAAATCCTGTATTTTGTGGAACTTGAGGAGATGGTTGATTGAATCCGGAGTTTTGAAATCCAACTGGAGAGTTCTGTTGTTGTCTTTGTTGATTAGGGTTCATATTCATACTTCTACTGAACTGGTTTGAAATGGCTGGAGATTTATCAACTGGAGTTGATGGACCAGAGCCAGAGACTTGACGCACATGTGAGAGCATCTGATTTTGTTGGTTTCTTCTTTGTTGTTGTTGCTGCTGTTGTTGTTGTTGCTGTTGTTGCAATTGTTGCAATCTCAGGCCTTGTTGTTGTTGTATTTGTTGGATTCTAATCTGTTGGGATTGCTGTTGAGGCTGTTGTTGAGATTGGGATTGTTGATTGAAACTTTGTTGGAATCGTTGGTTTTGGCTTGATTGTTGTTGTAAAGCAGCAATCATTGCAGCTTTGTCCATAGGTTGATTTGGATTATATGGAGCATTATTACCTAAAAGAGGACTTTGATGGCCTGGTTGAGTTTGGGGAGAGGCCGTATGTTGTGAGTTTGGTGAAAACACAGAAACAGGAAATCCTTGACCTTGTGGAGGTATTTGTTGTTGAGGTATTTGAGGTGAGTGTTGTGACAGTTGGCGTGAATGTTGATTATTTCTATCACTTAATAAGGATTGGATCAGTTCATTAGCATCATTACCTTTAAAGCTTGTACCTGGCATCATATCAGGCCTTTGCATTTGCTGTGGCTGATGCGGAGGTATTTGTTGCTGTTGTTGCTGTTGTTGTTGTTGTTGTTGTTGTTGTTGTTGTAATTGTTGATTTAGAATAGCTTGAGGTGTCAAACTGCCATTATTGTAATTACGTTGACTATCTTGTAGTTGCTCATTAAACATTCCATATTGTTGTTGCTGTTGCTGATTTACAGAAACAGCACTACCAGCCCGACCAATATCATTTGAGTTGTTTGGCGCGTTATTTGAAAGACTTGAAGTATCATCTAAGTAGTTTAAAAATGAAGAAAGATCGTCTCCATTGCCATTGTTTCCCATATCACGATCATTCAGCCCACCAACCTCATCATTCTTCAGTTGATCGTTCAACCAATAATTATCTGACATTTTTTTTGTTCAAATTGTCTTCAAACTGATGAGTGTTTTTTAGATAATTAGTTGTTTTCGCTCTTTGTTATTATTAAAAAACAAACTATTCAAAACTCGTTTCTTTGATTATTTTCGAGAACGGATTTGTTAGTTCTGAAATTTACGCTAGGCTGCTCGTTTAGTAGCACCATTTTTCCACAAAACGCGAAAAATGGAGACAAAGTTATACACGTAACTTTCAGTACTAGCAAAACCCTCCATAATAAACCAGTTAGAACTACAAAATTCTATATTTAAATATATAAATCGAAATAAATTTAACACAAAAGAGTATAAAAATGGTATATATTTAGCAAAAAGATACTACAGAGACTTCCATAGCTTCCATAATCCACGAACAGAAAGGATCCCAGTTTTCCAGGTATATTTCAACAGATAAGTATTTGAAAAGAGTAATGACAAAACAATGATCTGAATAGAAAATATGAGATCAAATTCCTCAAGTTAAAAGGCTTCTAATTGAGCAGAAATTTCTTCCAATTCAGCTTTGGCAGCTTTGTATTGGGTGTTTAATTCTTCGTATTTGGTTTCTGATTCCTCACGTTCAGATTCTAAAGAAGCAACTTTTCTTTCTAATTGCTCAACTTTTAAGTCAGCTTCACGTAATTTGGAAGTAGTTTCTTTTAAGTTTGCATCAGATTCTTCTAATTCTTCTTCTAATTGTTGATTCTTCTTAGCGAAGTTATCATTGTGGGATTTCAATGAAGAGGATTCTTCAGCAGCAGTTTTATGTTCAGTAACTTTAGATTCTAAGTCTTCCACTTGTTGTTCTAAAGTTTCATTGTTTCTGGTTAAAGCTTGAATTTTGTTGTCTTTTTCCAAGTTTTCTTGTTCTAATTCTTTGATTCTGACTTGTAATTCATCAGCTTTTTCTTGCCATTTTTCAGCATCTAACTTTAAGTTGTTCAATTTCTAGGAAGTATTGTTAGTATATGGGTACCTGGTAGTAGAAAATTTGGGTAGAGGGTTGCAAATGGGAAACAATGAGGATTAATTTCGAAATAGTTAAATTTGCCTCCTTTCAGATCGATTTGATCTTATAGAAAAGTAAACAATAACAATAGCTAAAAATAGTTAAAAAGGAGTGGAAATCTCCAAAAAGCTCCGCAGTTACGCTCAATTGCCCTCAAAAACTCCGATCCAGTGGACTTACTTCTTTTAATTTATCCATTTTAACGATTTTCTTTATATTCTCTATTTAAAACCAATTTAGAACATCACAAAAAGAACGAAAACTTTCCTGAAAAGAAAAAAAGACAAAAATTGACAAGTTCCGACTCGCGACTCATTCTAATCACGTGAATTTCCTCTTTGGGTGATTCTCCCTCGGAAATTATCCACTAATGCAGTTTTATGCAAGTCACAACCAGCCATTTTAATTTAAACTAAGTTTATATACTTTTAGTCGAAATAATTTTTACCCAGTTTAATTCTTTCAGTTTCTCCTTACTCTTCCAAAAGGTGTCTAATATCTTTAATCATACCTAGGTTGTTTTCCTTTCAACTTATTAGAATCATATAGTTGCAGTAATGGTCATTCTAAATAACGTCTACACTTCTTCCACTCAACTCCATCATGAAGATCTCAATCAACTTCATAACAGAATGTCGGGAGTGCCATATCTCAAAATAGATGCAAACAGTGAATCTTTGAATAATATTGGTGTTTTGAACTATCCTCAAACGAACAATAACTTTAGCTTTCCAGATAAGGGTAGATCATCTCATGATGGGATCTCTCCAAGTATAATATCAAGTGTCAAACCTGGTTTGATAAGAGATGGCTCATTATCAAGAAAAGCATCAAGAAATATCAAGAGACGTAACAGAAGATTCATGACTAATATCAAAGAAGCCAAAAGAAACTTTTATCCTGTCAATACACCAAGAAGAAAAAAAACAAGATATGGTAAATTTAGATCAAGTTTTGAATTAAAAGCTACTATGGATTATATTCAACAAGATTCTTCAATTCAAAAAGAGTTATGTTCAAATCAATTGGTTGATTCATATCAAATATTGAACAAAGATATTCTCAAAATCGATCCAAAACTTCATAGAACAACTAGAGTTATCAAATTTGATGAAAATAACAACTTGATCATTTACTCGCCGAATCATGAAGACGCATTAACCAATGTTGATGAAAGAATAGATAAAGAACTATCGAAATTGAAGTCCAAAAAAAGAAATTTTATATTACCGGAATATGAGATTCCAAGGCCTCGTCATAGTAGATATGCTACTGCCCCATTTACATTGTATCCATCAATTCCCAGAACAAGATCATTACCATCCAGCTTAGGGAAAGATAACCTTGAAGGGTTATGGAATTTATATTTGAGAAGAGTGTTGTGTGATAGAATCACATGGAGATTAACTCATTCAAGTCATCCTAATTTAGTCAAAGATCAGTATAATAAAGAACAAGAAGATTATTTAATGAGTTCCAAAACTGATGATAATGTATTTTTTTCTAGCACCCCACCAACTTCTGAACATTTTAATCATCCAAGATCACCTAATATCTCAGTTGAGACAGGATTCTTCACTGGAGCGGAATTGTTAAACTCTTCTCCATTTCCTCAAAAGAATAAATCGGTCTCAAGTGAATATCTCTCAGCTTCAAGTGAAATAGAACCCACAGTCATATTGAATCACCAAGATGTTGAAAATGATCAAGGAAGTTACGTAAGTACATTCAGTCGATCTCCACGAAGACAATCAGTGTTGGAGAGCTTAGAGCAATTAATTGATGAAGTTAATTCAGCGATAACACACCTAGAATGAAAATGTGAGATGTAATGATTAGTAAAAGATTTTTCAATAAGTTGATACAAATCACTGTTTTTTAAATTAAAAACGTAGCATTGGTAGATTGGTTTGGGTAGGTTTTTTTTGTTTATTATATACATATCTTATTGCCTTATAGGTGATCTATTTAAAAGTAAGAAGATACTTCATTAAAAGATTTAGAGATGATTTCCTTTTCAGATTGAGAAGTTCTTATCATTTTCAAAGTTTCATTCAACTTATGATCTGGTAAAGTTTTCATTTTCTTTTCAACAAATTCATTGACTAAATTCTTTTCATCATCACTATTCATCCAACTAAAAACAACAATAGTGACACCATTTATAGTTTTTCGTAAACTTAAACATTCTTCATTGTCTGATTTTAATGATCTTTTAACCCAATTATCATAATTTAATCTAAACCAATTCCATAAATTCTCAGAATTCAAAGAATGATTATTTTGTAAACCTATCAATCCTAATTCAATCAATTTTGAATCAATGTTATCCTTAACGAAATTTAAAACTTTTTTAACTAATGCTGAATCTTTAGTATATCCGATAGCACTTAAAGCAGCATGTTGCACATCAGGTCCGGTACCATTAATAACATGACTAATAACATTGTTTGGTTGTTTTGCTATTTCTAAGATTTTTTTCCAATTGTTTGAGGAAGCGGTGTATGAAGTAGTTGATAAGATTGGTTCTAACCATTCAACAGGGACGGAATTATTAGGACCATGTAATAAATTCTTGAATAATGAAGTTGAAATGATTGAGATTTCAGGAGTTTTATAACCGATCGTAAGGATTGATTTTCTTGTTTCTAATTCTGAAGTTGATAATTTATGATATGATTCAATTTCCCAGTTTAATTTTGAGAATAATTTCAAATTAATTGAAGTTAACCAATCTTCGAACCTATTATAATCTGTTCCTTTGATGAATAATTTGTATGAATCTTGAATCACTCTTAATTCTTGTAATAGATGGTTCAAAACGTTAAAATCACTGATCTTACTGATTAAACATTCTGCTAGTTTAATTATACTTATCGTTGAAATATTTGAATCATGAGAATCGTGTCCAATAATTTGACTTAAATCTGAAATAATTCCAATCAAATCCATGCTTGACAATTTTTCAACATTTTTAATTATATTATCAACAAATCTCAAATCAGTGTAGTTTGAAATATAAAACCCAATTCTGTTGTCATTCAACTTGATAAATTCTTCTATCTTGATATTTTCTAAAACCAATTTTCTATCTGTCAAAATTTGATTGATTGTTGATCCATCTGTCAATTTAATCAATAATGGGACATGATAAGGAACGTTTTCTAAGTTTTCTAATTGTGCATTGGAAGAGTATAGGAATCTATTCTGAATAATTTCAATTTTATTTTCTTCGTTAATATTGACTGAAATTATTGGTAAACCAGGAACTCTTAGCCAAGATTGAGTGAAAGTTATTAGATCAAGTTTAGACCTATCACTTATGAATTTCCATAGATCTAACGGTTTAACAGTTTTGAATTGATTTTCCTTAACGAATTCTGATAAAACTTCAACAAATTCTGTTAAATCATCATTAAACTCATTATTCTCAAATACATTTGCCAATGTTCTTAAAAATTGAATACCTTTTTGATAAGCATGAGCTTTAAATGCATCAGATGTGGATTTAATGACTTTCCCATCTCTTGTATTGATGATTGGTAAAGAATTGATGGAAGAGTTTGAATCTATTAAATTTTTAAATTCTGAATCTGATTGAACTTCCCAAATTTTAGAATCTAATGGATCTAAATCTAATTTATATAAAATATAAAATGCAAACCAAGTGGCAAAACTTTCATTCAACCATAAATGTTCCCATTCATCAAAAGAAACGTTATTACCTATCCAATGATGAATGATTTCATGAACTATTAATTGTCTAATTGATTGAGTTAATTCTTTATTACCTAAAGATTGAATCAGAATATGGTTAGACTGAATCGTGACAAGACCAAAGTTTTCCATTGCACCATCTGATAAGAATGGTAATGCCACAAAGTCTAACTTATCTAATGGATAATCTGTATTGAATTGTGATTCGATAAATGGTAAAGTTTTAGACGCAATATCTAAAGCATAACCAGCGCCTGAAATATTACCAATTGTAGTGAACAACCTTAAAGGAATACTTTTGTTTTTCAAAGTGACTTTTGATTCAATATAATCTAAATCACCGATAACGAAACCAAAAATTGAAGTATTCATAATTGGAGTTTCATTAAATATAACTTTTTGATGATTATTTTCAATTATTGATTGTGATTCAGGTAATGTATTTGAAAGGACTTTAAATCTTGATTCAGTTTCTACTGATAATTTGAATTTTGATTTTGAAGCAGGTTCATCAATTGATGGGAAAATGCTTCTTGCAAATGAAGCTTGACAATGAGTTGCAATAACGTAATTAGTTGCAGTATTAGTTCTATCATCCAAATAATTTGTTTTAAAGACACCTTTAGTGAAATCTTGGAAAGTTTTGATGGTATTAATTTTACCAATATATTTGATTGATAAAGACAAACGTTTTTCATTGTATAAAGATGAACCATTTTCAATTTTAAGTATAACTAATTCTTTAACTCTATCATAACTGACTTTAGCCTGTTTTGAGCCAATGGATTCATTCTTGAGAGTGGCATTCAAGATAACTAGTTCAGAAGAGTTTAAGATGAAAGTGAAATCTTTTTGAGATTCAACATTGATTGATCTTGAATCTCTAATTAAATCAATACTCAATTGACCATTAAAATTGGTCTTTTGGTAGCTTAATTGTAAGTCTAAAGAGTATAACTCCGGTTGGAAATGGTTCTGTAGCACTAATGGAATATCAGGAGTGTTTGACATTTTATCCTGAATTTAATGTAAGAGTTCTAAACTCCACTTTAGGTTTTAAAATCTTACACTAATTGATGGAAAAAAAAATATATGCAGTACATATTTTTTCAGCTAGTGAATAAAAAAAATTAAAAGAGTTTTCATCAAGTAATTATCAAAAAATTTCAAAATATTTTTGTATGGAGGTGCTAACATTTAATTTATGGTCTTCTTATGGCGTTATTGAATATAAATAACAACTACTTTGTCGGTATTTCTCTACTTTCTAGCTTATAGTACAAATGCGTGGAAAATATTTGCTTTTCCGACATGATATTTTGACCGTCGGATCCTGTTTTTAACTATATTCCTAATTATTTCAATTTGTAGAAACTTCAAATTTGTCGATTGAGGGACCCGGCCATATTATTATTGATAGATTTATATTGAGTTAGCAGCAACTGCACGTCGTCATTGATAATACAATGTATTATATGTAATGTATCAACTTCTTTTTCGAGCTGTCCAGTATACTAATATTAAAGATAATTATTCAATTACTTCGGTAGTGGTATAATATAAAACTGTATCACTAGCACTTAATTCGTAATTACTAGTAATGTAATTATACACCCTTATGATATAGTACAACCGCGATTAATTATTGTCGATAATATTATTTATTATAATACTCTACAATATCATTATATTATTATTATCACTTATTTGTACTTTGAATTCCAATTTCCTTGAAAGATTTAAGCGATTTTATTGACATTTATTGAATTACGCACATCAAAGGAGCAACAGTAATTACTTGACGGTTACTTCTAAATAACTATTTGTCTCTAAATTATTGATAATGAAGAAACCTTTATTCCCCTGTATTTATAAGAATTGTGAATTTGGGAATGATTCAGTCTCCCATACTTTGGCTAAGTAGCACTTTCCCAGTCTTAGAATTCATCCACCCAGAAGTCAGGCTTTACCGAGAGAGTCAGCGGTTCAACATATCTAGTATAGCACAAAGATGCAAAAACTAGTATTGAATAATTCTAGTGACTAGATATTTTTAAAGTGTGCTAAAATTTTGATAGCATCGTAATGAATGATATATTCGCAATTTCTTGCAAGAAGTCATTCTCAACAAATATAATCTTCAGACTTCATTCAGTTGTTCCTTCAAAAGTTCGATATGTCTTTCATGTAATTTATAATTCCAATCAGGGACCAAACCACCTAAGAAGTCAACATGAGACTTGGTTAGTAGTAAAACCCCTTCTTCAATTTCACAGTCCTTCTTCAATAATAATTTTGACCCTAATTGAATTGGAAATCCAGACTTTAAATTCTTTGAACTTAAGAATGATAATTTTTCAGTCTCAATCCCATAACAAAGATTTCCAAAAGTGTCCTGAACTGTCAATTTGAAGAATTGATTCAGGTTATTCGTAACGTTATTATTATTATTATTTTGTGGTTCATCTGCTTCAACATCCACATCTCTAACAATTCTTTGTCCCGCAAAACGATGTCTATCTGCCCCAACACTTTCAATATCATTTTGTATTAGCAACTCATCTAGTTGATCTCTTTTGGAGGTAGATATGTTTTCCAATGAGACGATTTGAACTAGAACTTCATGTGGTAGAGATTTGATGTTGCTGTTTAATGGTAATGATTGACCAGAAGCAGTTTGAGCTCTTTGAGAACGAGGATCAGTTGGGAAGCTCAACGCATTTAATGCAATTTTAGAGATGTCTGAGGTGGCAAAGGGTGTCATTCTAGTCATCATCAAATACCAGTGCTGATTCTCACCAGTATAGACTCTCTTTAATATTAAGCATCAGGCATGTCAAAAAAAAAACCTAGTAAAAAAAATCGAGAAATCTTCTACAAATCTAATGAAAAGAAACATCAACAAGGAATGATTTATTCTCTTTACATAGTCAACAGAGCCGGTGGGTTAATTTACCACTCCGACTATAATCCTGGTCTCAATAAACTCACGGCAAACGAATATTTAGTGATGGCTGGTACCATACAGGGAGTGTTCGCAATTGCCTCAAGAATAACACCAACAGCATTGAAACTAAAAGGAAAAAACCTACCTGGCAAGTCCGGTCTGAAGGCCATTGAAACGAAGGCCTTCAACATGTTTATCACACAGACGATAACAGGGATCAAGTTCTTATTGATCACCACTCCAACAAATGATGATTTAGATAAAGAAATTGAGAATGCTGATGTTGTGCTTCAGAAAGTATACTGTTTATACGCAGATTACGTGATGAAGAACCCATTCCATTCATTGGAGATGCCTATAAGAGCACATTTGTTCGATAGGAAACTCAAAGAATTGATAATGAGTATATGAATAGTTTATTAATAGATAGAATGCATAATATTTTTTTGATGATGAGAAAGACCTACAAGTCACTCTAGAAAGACTCTTTCTGGAAAGTTTTGCCATGAGCCAATCATTGCAATGCACTCCAGTACACTATCTGCAACAATGACTCAAGATCTTTATCTCTCCTCTGAATTAATCACTCTCGTCCCAATCAGGAAAGGTCAGTCAGCTCCGTCCCCAAATTTTGTGAGTCAAAAGCGACAATTATTTAAAATCACAATTTTCACACACTTTCCTAGCAATTAAACCCAATTAAACCAACTTAAAAATCTATTAAAATGGCTCATATTTTCTCAGAAATCCCACAAGTCCCAGCTGATGCCGTATTTGCCTTAAAAGGTAGATACTTAGCTGATTCAAACCCAAAGAAAGTCGATTTAGGTATCGGTGCCTACAGAGATGAAAATGGTAAACCATGGATCTTACCATCCGTTAAACTAGCCGATGAATTGATCCACCAAGACCCTGGATTCAACCATGAGTATTTATCTATCTCTGGTTTCCAACCTTTCGTTGCAGCAGCTGCCAAAGTCATTTTAGGAGAAGACTCTATTGCCATTAAAGAGGACAGAGTCGTTTCAATACAGTCTTTATCAGGTACTGGGGCTTTACATATTGCAGCTAAATTCTTGAGAAACTTCTACATTAAATCACAAACTGTGTACGTGTCTAATCCAACTTGGGGTAACCATTTCCCATTATTTGAAAGCTTAGGATTAAGAACTAAAACTTATTCTTACTGGAACCCAACTACCAAAACTTTAGACATTGAAGGTTATTTGAAAGATATCGAAGAAGCTCCAAATGGAACTATCTTCTTATTACATGCTTGTGCTCAAAATCCAACTGGTTTAGATCCAACTCAAGAACAATGGAAACAAATATTTGCTGCTTTGAAAAAGAAAGACCATTTAGCTTTATTCGATTCAGCCTATCAAGGTTTTGCCTCAGGTGATCTAAAGAGAGATGCCTGGGCCATCCAAGAAGGTGTTAAAACTCTAACCACTCCTATCTTAATCACTCAATCATTTGCTAAAAATGTTGGTTTATATGGTGAAAGAGTTGGTGCTTTCCATTTAGTTTTACCAACTGCACACAACAAGGATGCAATCTACTCCCAATTAAACTCATTCACCAGATCTGAAGTTTCAACTGCTCCAGCTTACGGTGCTAAAATCGTTGCTAAGATCTTAAACACTCCAGAATTAAGAGCCCAATGGGAAAAAGATCTAGTCACCATGAGTTCTCGTATCTACAAACAAAGAGTCGCATTAAGAGATCTTTTGGTCAAATTAGAAACCCCTGGTAACTGGGAACACATTGTCATCCAACAAGGTATGTTCTCCTTCACTGGATTGACCAAAGAACAAGTCAAAATCCTTGAAAACAAGCACTCCGTCTACCTTCTAGGCTCCGGTAGAATCTCCGTTGCCGGATTGAATGACCACAACATCGAATACGTCGCTAAAGCCTTCAACCAAGTCGTGCGTGAAACTTCTAAATTATAGAGATTTCAGTGAATAGTTTATGTAATTCTTGTGTTTACCCGTATAAAAGAATTCGCGACTTTTTTTCTTTTCCAAACTTCATACTTAAATGAATAAACAAAAACAAACACAAAAACATCACTTAGCTTCAAGAAAAAAAAACATCGCTTTGCTAACCCTCAATGTTGAAATTACAGATCGTGCTTGTGCCTCCAAGTGTCACCCAGCATACCACACCAAACCACACCTTCAACGCATCAACTCCAGTCACTTCTTCTCCGTACATCTTTCATGGTAGAGAATTAGGGACCTCAACTCCCAATGGTAACCAACAACAATTACAAACATATTCACCTGAACCTCAAGAAAAACTAAGAAAATTCTTGCATATAACCAAAGGTAGCAATACTCTTCTTACAATTGCTGAGGAAATTGCTAAAAGATTTGCCAAATTATACCCAGATGAAGAACCATTAGATATTCTAAGATTACAAGACTCTCAAGAATGTGATTTAGATCCGGATTATCTGGCTAAAGATGTTTTTGACAACGATAATACCGTTAGAGCCATTCTAGCTTCCGAAATAATTACCATTGAGAATGAACGTAACTATTCATTAAGCAAACGTCGTGCATCTCAATCATTTTCACAAATTTCAATCCCAAAGAAAAGATCAGTTAACAGAACCCATAATGATTCTATTTGGAAATCAGATGAAAGAAAATTGACTCCATTATCTAATCAAATATACCCAAGTAATGATGAAGATGAAGAAGATTTAAATCATAACAACACTTCACTTAGAAACATTTCAATTGCTGAAAATTCAGCAGACTTATCATTGCCTCCACCAGATGAAGATACAACGGTTTATCACGATCCGAAAAAATTAAGATCGCCTTCCACAAGTGTCGTTGATATTAATTCTCCTGCTTCAAAGAGAATTACGTCTGGTATGCTGGTTGTCCCTGAACCACAATTAAAAGACGCTGAAGAGAAGACTTTACACGAGCAAGAAATCAATGAAAAGATTACCCAGAAGATCATCCCAGTTAAAAAACAACCAGGTATTATCAGAGATGAAGAATCTCAACAAAAGAGTCAAAAAGAACAAGAGGAAGAAGAAAAAGAAAATTCCAATACACCTACAGAAGATGGGAAATTGACTGTTAAAAAACCAACTCCTCCTGCATCATTGTATAAAAGAGAAAATGTTAAATCAATTGATTCTTTCTCAAGTGATGAAGCTGACGATGGTGTCAATGATCCATATTATGATAAAAAAGATCTGTTACAGTTTGTTAAAAATGGCCAAATGCCTAGAAATATCCAAAAGACACTTCAAAAACATAAACTTCAAAAAGAAGCAAGTCTAGGAATCTCAAAACCATCAAGAGCAGCAGCACAACTAGCCAATCAAAAACTGTCCAAGACTTTCACTACCAGATCGTGCTCAGAATCCCCTTCACCTTCTCCTGTCATAGAATCTCAAACTTCAAATTCCCAATCAAAAGTTGTTCTAAAAGATGTTACTATGAAGAATACCCCAGAAGATGCAAATTCCGAATCAAGTGATGAAGCTAAGGAACCTGAAACTCAATCAAAATCTCCAGTCAAGCCTTCACCAAAGAAATCTGCCTCACCAATTAAGAAAACTCCTTCTACCACTGCTGAAACTCCATTCAAAGTTCAATCAAGTAATGCTGAAACTGGAACTTCAACAACAGAAAAGAAAAGAAAACCAAGTTTTGTTCAAAGTGTGGAACTTGAAGTTTCTCCAGTTAAAATTTCAAGAGGTGCTGTTACCCTCGCAATTCCAAATGAATTAACTATTGATGATATTCCTGGATTAAGAGAGATTGTTGCTGGTTTGACTGATGAATCCGTATCTCTTACAAAGAAAGATGAGCTTTACAGTGATTATTTGCGTATTGTTAAGAACGCAAGAAGAAGATTATATCATAAAATGGCTAAACTAATTGATAATCAGGAAACACCAAGTAAAGATATTCCAACTAACCAAATTACTAAACCCGTTACTAAAGTGCCAGATGTCAATAAAGATGAAATCATCTCTCCAAAACCTGTTTCTACTGCTGATAGTTCTAAAACTGATTCTTCCAAGAACGCTGAGATTACAGTTGAATTTGACACAACAGTAAATTCATCACAAGTTAAATATTCATTTGAAAATACACCAGAAGGTTTGACTATTGCTGATATTCCAGGATTTGCGGAATTAATTGAGAAATATAATGATCCTAAAGCGACAGAAGAAGAAAAACGGAACTATTCAAAAGAAAGAAGAAGATTGTTATCCAATGCAAGAAAGAGAATGGTTCGTAAAGCTAAAAGAGAGACAAATGAAAGTAAAAATTTTGAACTCCTTAAAAGACATTTAAAACCTGAGGCTGTTGTTCAAAATAAAGATAAAGAAGTTCAACAATCTAAACCTCAAGCTGTCAAACAAGCTGTTGTTCAAAATAAAGATAAAGAAGTTCAACAATCTAAACCTCAAGCTGTCAAACAAGGTCTTGTAACTCAAGATAAAGAAAGTTCAACAATATCCAAAGCTGAAGTCAAGAAGCCAGAGGACAAGAATAGAGAAGATGCACCAAAGCAACCTGAATCTCAACCAGTTGTTAATAGTAATGATAAAGAAACTGTCACAAAAGAAACTCCTGAATCAGTTGAATCAGGTAAGTATGAGCTCAAAGTTCAAGTTCCTGAATCTTCAAGTTCAGAATCAGAAGATTCTTCAAGTTCAGATGATGAAGAAGCCAATATTGTTAAAAAACCTAGAATTGTTAATACCCCAAAAGCGATTGATTCAAAACCAGTTGGTGAAGTGAGAAAAGTCATTCCTAGTAAAAATATTGTTCCAAATGTTGAGAAGTCTCAACCTAATATTTCATCTCCAAAATCAATAACACCTAAATCTCCAAGCACATCAGGTAAACAAAGCACAAAAGCATCAAATAATTCAAGATTATCATTAAGTTCGTTATCTGATTTAGCTTCAAGAGGAATTCCCGATGTCCTAGACTCATTAACACCAACATCTACAAGAATTCAATCATCTCAAGTGAAACAATCAAGTCAATTACAAAAAGTCAATGTTGATAATGATTCTTCAAGTGAAGCCGAATCTGTTGAAGATAGTTCTGATGATTCAGACTCAGACTCAGGTGATTCAGACTCAGACTCAGGTGATTCAGACTCAGATGATTCAGACTCGGAAGATGATAGTTCAGATGATGAAAAAACCAAAACCAAATTTTTAAGTTCAAAATCTGCTAAAACTTTAATCAAAGGTAAAACAGGTAATAAACGTGTCAGTTCTGCTTTTAAAGATTTGATGAAAGATTCTAAAAACAGATAGTTAATTTAGTTCAAATATAGAGAGTATAATTGTTTTTGTTAAATTCATATTAAAATCATAAATCGTGTAAAAATTAGAAGAAAAAAAAATCACACCTGTATTATTAGCTATATATTATATCAATACTTATATCTACTAAGCAGCAGTATGTTGTTGTTGTTGTTGTTGTTGCTGCTGCTGTTGACCTTCAACAAAATTCAAAGCATCACTCCTCTCAATTTCACTAACTGTACTAATTTTATTATTAAACATAACACCAAAAAATTTATTAGCAACTTGAATCATTTCTGGTCTAAAAGTTGTACAAATGAATTGAGCATTTTCACTTAGTTCATGAATCAAATTAGCTACCGCAGTTCTATATTGAGTATCTAAATTAGCATCAATTTCATCAAATAAATAAAATGGAGCAGGATCAGATTTTTGAATTGCTAGAATTAAAGCAATTGCACATAATGATTTTTGACCACCTGACAATTGTTCAATTCTTTGTTGTTCATCATTTTTGGAGTTGAAGGAAACTCTAATTGAAACACCTGTATAATTATCAACAGCATCTTCATCCAAAACTTCATCATCGTTAGTTTTCTCATTAGTTTCATTATCATTGTTTAAATCTTGTGTTTGTGAAATTGATTGCATAACTAGTTCACCATGACCATTAGGAACCAATTTTTCAAAGACTTCAGAAAATGCAGTTGAAACTTCATTGAAAGTTTTTTGAATTGCACTTTCCTTTCTTGATTTTAAGACTGTTATTAATTCTAAAATAGATTCCTCTGATTTATCTAACTCTTTACGACGCTCATCTAACCCATCTCTTTGTTTAGTGAATGTAATATATTGTTCTAATGCTTTACGATTAACATTACTGAATCTTTCTAGATCTTTAGTGACTTTACTTAAATTTTTCAATAAATCATCTGATGAGATTTCTTGGTCATAGTCGAATGCCTCTTCTGGTAATGCACCTAATTCTCTTATCTTTCTTTGTGAATCATCTCTTCTTTTGGATAGTAATGATCTTCTTGATAAATATTTCTCTGAGTTGTTCTGGAAATTTTCGAATTTTTTTAGTAATTTACGTTGATTTTCATCTGCTTTTTCAGCTAGATCATTTAATTTTTTCAATTCTTCATTACTTTTTGAAATTTCTGATTGAACGCCATCCAAGGATTGCTGAATTTGATCTCTTGACTCATTCAAATCCTCCAATTCTAGAGTTAGATCTTGAATTCTTTGATCTAAATCAAGCTTAGTTGATTGACTTTGTAATTTCTCTAGTTCAGTTAAGCGAGGAGTTAAGATCTCTGTAATTTCGACATCCAATCCAGTGATCTCTGATTCTTCATTAGACAATTGATCCAATTTTTCATTCAACGATTTTGATAAATTTGCGATCTTTTGAGTTGTTTGTTGTAATATTTCTTTATCTTTCGAGTTCAAGCCTTCTTCAAACTTTGATGATAGTTCTGTTTTAAATTCTTGTAATTTTGCATCCAATGCATTTTGATTTGAAGTTAATGCAACGATTTTTTGTTTGAGAACCTTAATTTCATCTTCTGTTTTGAATTTATCATTCAATAATGAAGATAATTTAGCCTTTAGTGGTTTCTTTTGAGCTAATAAAGTTTCATATTTATTTGAAGCATTTGAGATTGCATTATGAAGATTCAATATTTTTTCATCAAGTTTTTGAGTTTCATGTCTAATTTTAAACAATTCAACTTCCTGATTATTGAATTCTTTCAATTTTGTTTGTTTAAGTTTCATTGATTCTAATCTAGAGTTTTTAAAATCACGATAACCACCAGTTAAAACACCTCTTCTATCAGATTTATCACCATCTAAAGTAATGGCATTCAACTGAAACTGTCTTGAAAGTTCTAAACCTCTTTCCAAATTAACTGCAACGATAGTTTTACCAAATACTTGTCTTACTGCTTTCTCAATTTCTGGAGAAAAGCCAATTTTTTTAATAAGTGGAACACAATCATTTGAATCTGGATAGACAACATCATTAACCTTAACTCTATTTAATGGAATGAAAGTAACTCTACCAGCTCTTTCACGGACCAATTCTTCCATTAGAGTAGATGCTACTTCATCATTAGCAACAACAACATGAAATAAAGAATTACCAGCCACAACTTCAGCAGCAACCCTATATTTTTGATTAGCTTGAATTAATTCACCTAGTGGCCCATACACGCCCTCTAAACCAAGTCTTTCAGTGATTCTTTGAACAGCTTGTAAACCGTTATGTTGTTGTCTATCCATAGTTTGACTAACTTGTCTTTCAGCATAACGAACTTCTTCGTTCAAGGAATCTAACACACTTTTACAGCGAGTTTCTTCTCTCCAAAGACGCTTTCTGGAATCAATTGCTTCTATCTGTTCCCTTTTCAATGACTTAATCTTATCTTCGATTTTAGAAACTTCATCTTGAGCAACTGAACCATTGATAGACTTTTGAAGGTCACTTATTTGAGTTTCAATATCTTGAAGTTTATCATCTAATGATTGTGCGTTGTGTGAAGTGCTTTCAATATCATGTGAAATTGCACTTTTTTCATCATTAACCGTATCAATTTGAGACTTTAACCAAGTATCTCTTTCTTTAGAAGATGAGAATCTAGCATAACGTCCCTGTTTTGAGGACAAGAATGCTTGTTTCGTTTTCAGTAGAAGAATCTCAGCTTCTATATTCTCAGAATCAATTCTCAAAGTTTCAACTTTTGGTTTGATACTAGATATTTTAATTTCTCTGTCTTTTATTTTCTTTTGAAGTTTCAAAAGTTTTTCTTCAATAGATTTTTTATTACTTAAATCATTTTCAAAAGTTTCTCTAGCTTCATTTAAATTAGCGGATTTTTCATAAACTTGTTTTGAGATTTGAGTTAATGCTGATGAGTATTGATTTTCATCGATTTTCAATAATTTCAAGCCTTGTTTTATAGCGTTTATTTTATTATTTAATTCATTAATGTGAGTTTCTCTTTCTTCTAAATCTTGAACATACTTATGGGAATCTTCAACAGAAGTTTGATACTTACTATCAATAAGTTCGATAGAGTTCGTGATTTCATTTAATTCACGATCATAAAGAATAAACTCAAAGATCTTTCTATCTCTTTCTAAATCTTGGAACAGTTTCAATTCATCTTTTTCAGAATCTAAATCTGATAATCGTTCTTGAATGAAGATTAACATTTCATCAATTTTATCTCTTTGAATCTTAGTTTTGGTCATTTCTTTTTGAGATTCCTTCAATTTATTTTCGAAGACTTTAGCACCTGCAACCTCTTTCAATAAATTTAATCTTTCAGAATCTTTAGCGTTAGTTAAAGAAGTGATACGACCTTGAGGGACAATATAGTATGGATTAGATTTCGAGAATCCAGCACTTTCTAGTAATTGCATAACATCTTGTCTAGTTGAAGACTTGTAATCTAAGGAATAATCATCTTTCTTTAAACCTATGGTTCTTCTAACGACAACTTCATCTTTATTTATAGGAAATCTACCGTCAGTATTATCAAACACAATCTCAACATAAGCAGATAGAACAGTACCTGAACCTTCATGAATTAAACCTTGCCTTTCCTCTTTAGACATTCTGGTGTATTGATCACTTAAAACAAATCTGATAGCGGCGAAGAAGTTTGATTTACCAGAACCATTTCTCCCAACCACAAGGTTGTGACCTGGAGAGATGTCATCGACTATCGTGGTATTCTTATAGGTCTTGAACCCCTGAATAGCGATTTTTTTGATGTGCATCTTCGTGAATCTAACCACCAATACTAACACCTATAACGAAAACGCGTCTTTTAATCAATATTGTAGAATAAATTTTCGCGTTTATTTCACGTGACTTTGGATACTGATCACATGACATCACGTGACGCCCAACAAAATTGTCAACAAAAAGCCCAAATTCGCGAAAATTCTCAACAATAACCTCATCGCATATTATTTAACGTTAAGCAATTCCTTCTACATTTGTTGTTACAAAGCTCCAACTCAATTCGGATTCAATTATCTATAATGCGTCCAGAAACTCAACAAGAGCTTGCTCACACTCTATTAACTGAGTTATTGGCTTATCAATTTGCCAGTCCAGTCAGATGGATTGAAACTCAAGATGTCTTCTTAAAGGACTACAACACTGAAAGAGTTGTTGAAATTGGTCCTTCTCCA
Organism: Phaffomyces antillensis; assembly: GCA_003707195.2. Taxonomy (NCBI): domain Eukaryota; kingdom Fungi; phylum Ascomycota; class Saccharomycetes; order Phaffomycetales; family Phaffomycetaceae; genus Phaffomyces; species Phaffomyces antillensis. The sequence goes on from PPNI02000010.1 coordinate 56,383, forward strand.
ACCTTAGCTGGTATGGCTAACAGAACTATTAAAGCCAAATATGAATCCTATGATGCTGCTTTATCTTTACAAAGAGAAGTTTTATGTTACTCTAAAGATGCCAAAGAAATCTATTATACACCAGATCCAGCTGATTTAACTCCAGCCGCTGAAGCTTCTTCTCCAGTTGCTGAATCATTATCATCATCTGCAGCTGCTGCTCCTGTTGCTGTTGCTGCTACTGCTGCTGCCCCTGCTCCATCTGGTCCAGTTGCTGAAATTCCAGATGAACCAGTTAAAGCTTCTTTATTATTGCATGTTTTGGTTGCCCAAAAATTAAAGAAACCTTTAGATCAAATTCCTTTATCAAAAGCTATCAAAGATTTAGTTAATGGGAAATCTACTGTTCAAAATGAAATTTTAGGTGATTTGGGTAAAGAATTCGGTGCTACCCCAGAAAAACCAGAAGAAACTCCATTGGAAGAACTAGCTGAACAATTCCAAGAAACTTTCGCTGGTCAATTAGGTAAACAATCTTCTTCTTTAATTGCTAGATTGATGTCATCTAAAATGCCAGGTGGTTTTTCAGTTGCCACTGCTAGAAAATACTTACAATCCAGATGGGGTTTAGGTGCTGGTAGACAAGATTCTGTCTTATTAATCTGTTTAACTCAAGAACCAGCTGCTCGTTTAGCTGCTGAAGGTGATGCTAAAGCTTTCTTAGATGGTGTTGCTCAAAAATATGCCTCTATTGCTAACATAACTTTAGCCTCTGCCGCTACAGGTGCTGCAGCAGGTGGTTCTGCAGGTGGTGCTACCATTGATGCTGCTGCCTTTGAAGAATTAACTAAAGACAACAAAGTTTTAGCTAAACAACAATTACAAGTCTTAGCTCGTTACTTGAAATTAGACTTAAACAAAGGTCACAAAGCTGCTGAAGAACAAAAAGATAACTTACAAGCTTTACAAGATCAATTAGATTTATTAAACAATGAATTAGGGGACTACTTCATTGAAGGTATTACTTCTTCTTTCTCCAGAAAGAAGGCTAGAGTCTATGATTCTTCTTGGAATTGGTCAAGACAATCTTTGTTGACTTTATACTTTGAAATCATTCATGGTTTATTAAAACGTGTTGATAGAGAATTAGTTTCTGAAGCTATTAACATTATGAACCGTTCTAACAACACTTTAATTAAGTTTATGGAATATCACATCAATCAAGCTGATGCCTCCAAAGGTGAAAACTATGCTTTAGCTAAAGAATTAGGTAACCAATTGATTGAAAACTGTAAGGAAGTTTTGAACTTAGACCCAGTATACAAAAACATTGCTTTCCCAACAGGGCCAAAAACCACCATTGATCACAAAGGTAATGTTTCATATGCTGAAGTTCCAAGAGAGAACGTTCGTAAATTACAACAATACGTTTTCGAAATGTCCCAAGGTTCAGAAGTTACCAAATCTGCTCAACCAACCATTGCTCAAGATTTAACTAAAGCTTACAAAGCAATTTCAAAACAAACTGAATTATCTGATAACACCAAAATTGAATTCCAAAGATTATATGGTGAATTAATCCAATTTTTAGAAGCTTCCAAAGAAATTGAAATCAACAGAACTTCTTCAGCCGGTTTAAATGACGATAACTTAGATTCTGATTCTACTAAAGAAGTTGCTTCATTACCAACCAACTCATCAATCCCAAACCCAGTTTCTAAATTGATCCCACCTCAAACTATCCCATTCTTACACTTGAAGAAGAGATTAGCTGATGATACATGGGCTTATGACCGTAACTTAACCGCAACCTATTTAGATGGCTTAGAACAAGCTGCTGTTAATGGTGTTTCATTCAAGGACAAATACGTTTTAATCACTGGTGCAGGTGCAGGTTCTATTGGTGCAGAGATCTTGAAAGGTTTGATTCAAGGTGGTGCTAATGTTATTTTAACCACTTCAAGATTCTCAAAGAAAGTCACTGAATACTACCAAGAAATTTATGCTACTTGTGGTGCTAAAGGTTCTTCTTTAGTTGTTGTCCCATTTAACCAAGGTTCTAAACAAGATGTTAAAGCTTTAGTTGATTATATTTACGACGATGTCAAGAAAGATGGTCTAGGTTGGGATTTAGATGCTATTATTCCATTTGCTGCTATTCCAGAGAATGGTATTGAAATGACTCAAATTGATTCTAAATCTGAATTAGCTCATCGTATCATGTTAACTAACTTATTAAGAATCTTAGGTGAAGTTAAAGAACATAAAGTTGCTAGAGGTATTGAAACTAGACCAGCTCAAGTCATTTTACCATTATCACCAAACCATGGTACTTTTGGTTCTGATGGTTTATACTCTGAATCAAAACTATCCTTAGAAACTCTATTCAACAGATGGCATTCAGAAGGCTGGGCTAACCAATTGACCATTTGTGGTGCTATTATTGGTTGGACAAGAGGTACTGGTTTAATGAGTGCTAACAACACCATTTCTGAAGGTATTGAAAAATTGGGTGTTAGAACTTTCTCTCAAGCTGAAATGAGTTTTAACATTTTAGGTTTATTAACTCCAGAAATCACAGAATTATGTCAAAAATCTCCAGTTTGGGCTGATCTAAATGGTGGTTTACAATTCGTTACTCAATTGAAAGAGAAAACCAACGAATTAAGACAACAAATTCTTGAAACTTCAGATATTAGAAAAGCAGTTTCTATTGAAACTGCTATTGAACATAAAGTTGTTAATGGTGAAAACGCTGATGCTCCATTTGCTAAAACTACTATCAACCCAAGAGCCAATATGAAATTTGATTTCCCAACCTTAAAACCATATGAAGAAATAAAACAGATTGCTCCAGATTTAGAAGGTTTATTAAACTTGGAAAAAGTTGTTGTTGTTACTGGTTTCTCAGAAGTTGGTCCATGGGGTTCTTCAAGAACTAGATGGGAAATGGAAGCTTACGGTAAATTCTCATTAGAAGGTTGTATTGAAATTGCTTGGATTATGGGTTTGATTAAATACCATAACGGTAACTTAAAAGGTAAACCATACACCGGTTGGGTTGATGCTAAAACTAATGAACCAGTTGAAGATAAAGATGTTAAACCTAAATATGAAGCTTATATCTTAGACCACTGTGGTATTAGATTAATCGAACCTGAATTATTTTCTGGTTATAATCCAAACAAAAAGGAATTCGTTCAAGAAGTGGTTTTAGAAGAAGATTTAGCTGAGTTTGAAGCTTCAAAAGAAACTGCTGAACATTTTAAACTACAACATGGAGATAAAGCTGAAATTAAAGAAAATGTTGAAACCGGTGAATACACCGTTACTCTATTGAAGGGTGCTACATTATTAATTCCAAAAGCTTTGAAATTTGACCGTTTAGTCGCGGGTCAAATTCCAAGTGGTTGGGATGCTAGAAGATATGGTATTTCTGAGGATACTATCTCTCAAGTTGATCCAATCACTTTATTCGTTTTAGTTTCAACCTGTGAAGCTTTCATTTCCGCAGGTATTACTGATCCTTATGAATTATATAAATACATTCATGTTTCTGAATTGGGTAACTGTTCTGGTTCTGGTATGGGTGGTGTTTCCGCGTTACGTGGTATGTTCAAAGATCGTTACAAAGATGTTCCTGTTCAGAATGATATCTTACAAGAATCGTTTATCAATACTATGTCTGCTTGGGTTAATATGTTATTATTATCTTCATCTGGTCCAATTAAAACCCCAGTTGGTGCTTGTGCTACTGCTGTTGAATCTTTAGAATTAGGTTACGAAACTATTATTTCTGGTAAAGCTAAAGTTTGTATTGTTGGTGGTTATGATGATTTCCAAGAAGAAGGTTCTTATGAGTTTGCTAACATGAATGCTACCTCCAACTCATTAGATGAATTCGATCATGGCAGAACTCCATCTGAAATGAGTAGACCAGCCACTACTACTAGAAATGGTTTCATGGAATCTCAAGGTTCTGGTTTACAAATTATTATGAACGCCAAACTAGCTATTGAAATGGGTGTTCCAATTTACGGTATTTTAGGTTTAACTGCTACTGCTACTGATAAGATTGGTAGATCAGTTCCAGCTCCAGGTAAAGGTATTTTAACCAATGCTAGAGAACATCATGGTGATTTGAAATATAACACTTCCTTATTAGATATTTCTTACAGAAAACGTCAAGTTGAAAGAAGAATCAGAGAAGTAAAAACTTGGATAGATACTGAATATGAGTACTTACAAGAACTATCTAAATCTTTACCAAAGGAAGAACAAGCTAGTTACATTTCTGAAAGAGTTCAAGAGATTCAAGAAGAAGCTCAAAAACAAGTTGCTCAAGCCAAAGATTACTATGGTAACTCCTTCTATGTCAACAACCCAAGAATTGCTCCAATTAGAGGTGCTTTAGCTACTTTCGGTCTTACTGTTGATGATATTGGTGTTTGTTCATTACATGGTACTTCTACTAAAGCCAATGATAAGAATGAATCTGCTACATTAAACCAAATGTTCAAACACTTAGGTAGATCTGAAGGTAATCCAGCTTTAGCTGTTTTACAAAAGTACTTAACTGGTCATCCAAAAGGTGCTGCCGGTGCTTGGATGTTCAATGGTGCTATTCAAATCTTAAACTCTGGTATTGTTCCAGGTAATAGAAATGCTGATAACGTTGATAAAGTTTTAGAAGAATTTGAATACTTATTATTCCCATCAAAATCTATCAAAACTGATGGTATTAAAGCTGTTTCAGTTACCTCATTCGGTTTTGGTCAAAAAGGTGCTCAAGCTATTGCTATTAACAGTGACTACTTATTTGCTGTCCTATCTAAACAAGAATATGAAGCTTACGCTACCAAATTTGGTGAAAGACACAACAAAGCATACTCTCACTTCCATAAATCATTCATCAACAACTCATTATTCCAAGCTAAAGAACATGCTCCATACTCTGATGAATTGCAAAACCCAGTGTACTTAGATCCATTAGTCAGAGTTTCTGCTTCAAAGAAGGGTGAATTAGAATACAATTCAGGTAGTCAAAAATCCATCTCATACATTTCTCAAGCTTCTAAAGATACTTCTAAAATCTTGAATGAATTATCATCTGAAGCTGGTGCTAAGAACGTTGGTGTTGATGTTGAACTAATTACTTCAATCAACCTTGAGAATGATACTTTCATCGAAAGAAACTTCACTGAAGCTGAAATTAAATACTGTAGATCAGCTCCATCTCCACAATCTTCATTTGCTGGTACCTGGTCTGCTAAAGAAGCTGTTTTCAAAGCTTTAGGTGTTGCTTCTAAAGGCGCTGGTGCTCAATTAAAAGACATCGAAATCTTAAGAGATTCAAATGGTGCTCCACAAGTTCAATTACATGGTGATGCTAAAAAATCTGCTCCATCTGCCTCAGTTAAGGTCAGTATCAGTCACGATGATTTCCAAAGTGTTGCTGTCGCAATTTTAAACTAGTCATGATGATTCAGTTTTGTTTACAACAATATAATTTAATACATTATACGTAGGAAAAAAGGGATATGTAAGTGTACAAAAATAATAAGTAAAACATAAAAAGATTTTCTTTAAACAGTGTGATTAAGAATTTGAACTAGATGCTTGAGCAACTTGAGCTAAAGCTTGGATGGATTCATCACTAGTTGGATCAACTGAGGCTTCCTCTTGAGCAAATAAATTAGCTTCAAGTTGTTGTGCAACTTGTTGTTGATAGGCAGTGACTTCAGGATCAGGACCTGCAGCTTGAGCTGCAGCTTGAGCAGTTATAGTGGCTTCACGTTGATGTGTCTCAGCACTAGATTTAGCTGCGTTCTTCTTTCTTGATCTACAACCGGAACAAACTTTGTGGGTTTTATCATCATCTTTTAAAGGCTGAGCACAGCGATTACAACAACCACGCTCTTCCAAGTTCTTTCTTCTTATTTTATCATTATTTCTGCATCTTGTACAAACTTTGAATTCAGTTGAATCATTCAAACCAGAACAATGAACACATTTACCATTCTCATATCTACTTGCCTTTCTTGTTCTCAAACTTTGACGACATGGTGGACATAAAACAAAATGAGCTTGATCTGAAGGAATTGAAACACCACACCTTCTACATGCACCTGGTTTAAGTTTAGTTTTTTGTTGCCATCTTCTAGATCGTTCTCTTTGCAGTTCCCTACAATGTGGACACAGTTTGTATGGTTTACCTGAAACATCAACTGTGAAGATCTTTTTACATCTTGTACAAGGAGTAGTTTCCAAACCTTGATTGACCTCGAAAGTTTCCTTTGTATGTTTTGGTCCTGTAATTCCTGCAATAATACCAACACCAATATTTAATTCAGGATCAACACTGAAAGTCTTATGAGCGGATGATTTATCTAAAATCTTTGTTGGTTCTTCTTTCAAAATAATCATTTCTGATGAATGGTCTTCAATTTTATTATCATCTTTTTTTGCAATATCTCTTTCTTCAAGAGCTGTAGTAATGACTTCAGCTGTAGCAGAATCAATTACAGACATTTTAAGAGGGATAATATTTGTTGTAAACCGAGGGTTATAGAGATTTATGCAGCGTCTAACAGTAAACAAGAGTGGTGGTTATGAGGAGGTTATGAGGAGGTTATGAAGATTGGGAACAATCAATATAAAATATTTTCAGTATATTTGCATAAGCATCATAGCAGAGATATGACTGACTATGCGAAAATTTTAGATACTCTAATATTTAGTAGTAGATAGATTAGAACTTAACTATCATTGAATATTAAGATTTAAATTCACAAGGAAATAATAGCGTAGACAGGGTATCATATTAAAAGCCAGAGAGATGAATTATTAGATTTATCATTATGTAGACAAATTTATTAAAAAAGTGACAATATAAAATCACTTTTAGAGAAAAAAAAAGAGAAAAAAATTCATCATTTGTTATGTGTTTTATGGGTGATCACTGTATTAGTCTATTTGATACGTTCAGTGATAGTAATACTAATCTCTTGTGTATATAAAATAAAGTATACAATTTGTGGACGACTGGAGGTCCTTATATAGACGTCTAGTTGTAGCTTCGTTATAATAATAGAATGTTCTGGAATAGATGATTAGAATATTCTAGAATGTAGTAGAAGTTAATAGAATCAGTTATGATGTGAGTAATCACGTGAGTAACTGGTACAGTCCTGTAACAATATATATATTATATAATGTATATTTATAGCACTTTAATACATTCTTTGAACTGCATTGTAATTATCATTTGTATGAATCACCATAAATATAATCATCCTCTTTCAAAACTTTGCGAAATGTATCTTCTAAAACGCTTGAATCAGCTTTCGTAAACTTCTTTCCAAGTTTTTTAGCTACAGTTCTAACTCCACTGTTAATAGCACCTTTCATTTTTTGAATTGGAGCGATAATCTTTCTATCAATCGCAACTGGAGTATTTTTCAATTCGAGAATAGGCTTCTTTGCAACTTCAATTGCCGCCTCTTTCTTTGTTAGATCTTTTTTATCTATTTCACCACTAATAAATCTAAGTGGATCTGATGGTGGTGCATTTTTTGAAATTCTTTGAATATCAACTTCTTGATCAGGATCTAATTGTTCACCAGCCTTCACTGATTGACTAACCACTTTCACTTGTTGTTTTTCATTCTTTTCAATGAATTCTTTAAAACTTTGAATTGGGCCAACATGTAAAGCTTTTCTACCAGAATAGGTGTATGGACTGTGTTCCTCTTGTTTTGTATAAGGAATTGGTGCCTTAATTGATTTTTCAAGATTTGGAGCAATTTTTTCATTTAGATTATGATCCTCTTGTCTTAATAACAGATCCAATTCCTTTTGATGAAGTTCAAAATCGTTTATTTCATTGATGTCTTTGTCAATCTCATTAGTAGCTTCAGAGTTTTCAGATTTTTGTAACTTTTCCTCATCATCTGAATATTCATTCTCTTCAGGGTAGGCTTCTTCACCACTAGCTGGTGTTTCTTCTTCGACGTAATTGTTGTATATTTCTTCAACAGAGTCACCATACTCTTTACTACTTTCCAATTGAGTTTCATTTTCTTCTTTAGGAACATAAATACTTGGATTTTCTAAATGTACAGCAATTGATCCAACGTTTGACTGCCCAGCATAAATCTGAGGGTTTTTATTCTTTTCTGGGAATTGTTTTTCGTAACTGTATATATCTGGTGAGTTTGCATAAATAATATCTCTTATGTCTGATCTATATTCAGAAGTGCCTCCCATTATTATCAGATGCTTGCAGATTCAAAACAACCTCATTTTCAGTAGGAGTAAGTTCGATATCCGAAACATAAATTTCATCTGGTTGACTTCCACCCTCATAATCCTTTAAAACACTATCTCCTTGGTAAGCGTAAATGCTTGTTTCACCTAAGCCTTCAATAGAGTTATCAGACCAGTCTGTGTTATTTGAGACTTGATTTTTCCCAATTTTATTGATATCATCAAACTCCTTTATTTTCTCACTAGGTTCTTCTTGCTTATTTCCATCATTATAAGGTTCTTTATCACTATGAAACTCATAACCGTCATTATATTTATCGTCAATAACTCCTTCAGCATATTCTTGATCAAACTCATCAGCATAATTTTCATTATACTCTTCATCGTAGTTCTCATCATAATTTTCTTCCCACTCTTCATCATAGTCATCATTACCATATTTTGTACCTTCGCCTTCGTCATAATCGTACTGATCATGGTTTTCAAATGAAAACTCATCATCATTATAATCTTCACCAACACCAAAATATCTAAACCCATATTTTGCAACGTAAAATTCATCTAACCCATCTAAACCATCTTCAACAGGATGATCACTTAATCTCTCTAGACAAGTTCCCCAGAAGTGATCCCTGGCACTAAAGAAGCTCCCATAAGGACAAATATCAACAAGACAGCCCACTAAGGAAGGGCTGTTATCACAAATACACCTGAAATCAGCTTGGCCTTTATCACACCATCTTGCAATAACTTGTGTACAAGCGAGGAAACATGCTGGGGGAGTGGCCAATGTAACCAAAATAAGACTTGAGATGGCTACTAAACAATTGATAAGAGCCATTTTGATAATGTTAGTTTGTTTATCATGTAAGCGCTCAGTTTAAAGTCCCACATTTTTTCATTGATCTCATTTGTTTCTTTGCAAAAAGTTGTTTTTGTGTTATAAAACATATAATATTTGACAGGACTAGACATTTATCTGCAGAAAAGAAAAGATTATGAGCATTAAGAAGACTAAGGTGAGTAATATATAACAGAGAAGAAAAGAGGCCTGTAAATAACTAGCTAGCTTACTCGACAACTAACTGTAATCATATCAAGAAAATCTCACTCTTTCATCTAATATTTGATGCTAACTATCTAGATTATCTAACTGAGTTGAGCAATAGTAAAAAGGACAAAAAAACTAGCTGTAAATATTACAGGAGAATACTACCTGATATATTCAACGCATCATATACACTACGCACAAACCTTACTGTAAATATTCTTCAAGCTGGATATAGAGAATGTAGATTGGATAAAACTATTTTTGTATAATAAAGTGAGGTAAATATAAGTAAAAAGATAATTCTGAACCACATATCACTTAGAAACAATAAGATTGAATAATTATAACCGATACTAAAAAAAGAAATTACTAACACCGACAGGTATATTATGTATCTGATACATAACAGGTTGCAGAAAGTTTCAATGATACACTCCATTTTGAGGTTTGCCAATCGTCTCGACCTTCCAGTGGGGAGATAGTGTTAGCTCAAAACTAATAGGCGTTAAACGGGTAATGGTACAAAAATCTCTAAAGGAACATAGAAGAAATCAATTAGGGTAAGTCTGATGGCATGAGATTTTTCAGGACTTGCAATAATTGCCACTGTGATAAGTGAGTGAGTTATAACTCAAATCTGTTCAGGTCAAATAATTATTTTCATGAATTATGTAATGACATGCGTGCGATTTATTTAATTTAGTCCAGAAAAATTCGGATAAATTTAATGAAAACGTGACAAAAGCCTGAGGGTGGGTATAGAGCTGCTACTGGAGGCTGTGTCTAAAAAAATTAAAGCCCTAAAAGTTTAAAGATCTATAAAAGAAGAGCTTTCATACAATGCTGGTGTATTTTTTTTCTCTAAACTTTTTTTTCTTAGATGATTATATATTGTTCATTAAATTTGTCTATACAATCTTATACTCCATCTCTTTTCTGGCTTCTATTTGATACACCGTCTTCATTGATGTTTCCTTATAGCATTTTTTTCCAGACATGATTAGTCATGCAAGTTAGCATCGGTCAGTCTTGCCAATGTTGGCCTGTTCGACTATGTTTCGTAAACCACGTAGCTATGGCCTAAGTACTCTTTCTGGTCAGATCATGTGTTCAAATGATCCACCTTTCTGGGAGATGAATGGACCAATAGACTCCTAAACTGGTCAATCCTTTTATGCCCATTGCTGGGTAGTAATTCCCAAATTTTTGGGTTGTTATATATCACACAATTGGTGATTTGTTCTATGATGAGGTAAAATATTGGTCTAAAGCATGTTCTATTTTTGGTGTACATCAGGACACCACATCAGCTCTCAGTTAAAGGTAGATTATAAAAAACAGCATGATTTTTTCGCCAACAATCTGGAGGGTTGGCCGAGTGGTCTAAGGCGGCAGACTTAAGATCTGCTACGGGATTCCGTGCGCGAGTTCGAACCTCGCATCCTTCAATATTATTTTTTTGATAATCCAATATTAAAAGTCAAAGACAGTTTAAAACTTGAATCTATAAAATTTTCTCTAAAATAAAATCAATGAGGCCAGCCAATACTGACGACTTGCAGGTATTATATACCTCTATTTTTGTTTCGATTGTTGTGCTCACTTTTTTCCCTCTAAGATAACTTATAATTAAATCTATAAGTGGTGATTTTCTTGAATTTACTTAAAATTGTAGTGTCAAAATATGTATTCTGAAAGGGTCCCCTCCTATAAACCTTTTCAGACTTATTATTCAGGAATTCCATCTATATACACTACAAATTACGTCTCAATGACTAATATCCAGTTACTGTAGTTCATGCATCTATTCAACCAATTATATCGTCTGCTTCACATTTTAATACAACTTTTTCCTGTATGCTGGTTATTTCTGACCAATAATCAATGATTCTATCTCTTTGATTGATGCAAGTTCATTAATTGACCAATAAACTGTCTCTATTGATTGTAATGTATGTACGTATTACGTATTTTCTTGTGTGTTTCGTGTGATGTGATAATCCTAGTATGTTGAATACTCTTCAGTTGTAGTGTTTAAAGTGGTAATATGTTGAATATTAATTGTTTTAATGTACGATATGTTGAATATCTTGTATTTGTGACACTATACAACTAATAACCTCTGTTTGAATTTTAACATAGGAACACATAAGAACACATTCTAGAGAAAAAAGAACATTTTAGTTTTAGTATTGAATGGATACAAGTTACCTTGCATTGTATTCAGACCGTAAAGTTTTTCGCAGTAATTACTGCTCATTTAGTACTGATTTTATACTTGAGTGGCTACAAGACTAAAAGAAGAAAAACGAATAGAGCAGTAGCAAGGCAGCCAAAAAATCATTCATTGTACAACTAGTTTTAACAATAACACAAAGAAGATAGTTTTTTTTTCCACTATTGGTTTCAATTACAAAACACACCTGAAACTATATAGAAAATCAAGACTATTGAACGCTTTAAGTGATGAATAGAGTAAAATGGCATTTATTTTTCTTCAGTTGACTTCGATTCAAAGTTCAAAACCTTCTCTCTGTTTTCAGTAGCGGCTCTAACAACTTGATGAAATAAATCAGCACTTAGTTTGGCCTTTTCTTGAGCTGATTTTTCTGATTCCTTGTCACTTAGAGCAGAAGATAGACCTGCCATATCAAAAGATTTGATAGAATTTTTTTCACTTGCAATATCACCAACTAAGGCAAAATCAGAATCATCAGGATGATCGTATAATTGCCTTAGCCTCTTAATACGATTATTCAGTTTAACTAATTCAACAGCTTGTCTGAATTTTTGTTTTGCTGTAAATTTTCTTAGGTTTGGACTTAAATCTTCATTATCATATTTATCCAAGTTATCCACTAACCATGGGTGATGTAACAATTCATCAGCTGTTGATCTTTTATTTTGATCAACTTTAATTGAACACAATATAAAGTCTTTTGCTTCATCTGAAATTTTATCCCAATGTTCTTTATGGAATACAACTGGTTGATCATTATCAACTTCTTGCAAAAAATCGGTCACATTTTCAGCTCTGAAAGGTGAATAACCTGATAATAATGTATATGTGATTACACCAAGAGACCAGATATCACACGGTCTTCCATGACCATTACCAATCAAAACTTCAGGAGCACAATAACCTAAACTACCAGCGGCTGTAGTTAAATAATCACTTGGAGATTTCAATTCTTTTGCAATACCAAAATCAGCTAGAACCAAAGGAGAGTCTTCCTCTTCAGAGATATACAATAAATTTTCAGGTTTCAAATCTCTATGAACGATATTCAGCTCATTATGTAAATACCAAACAGCTTGTAGGACTTGTTGAATGATAGATGTAGCATCCTTTTCAGTAAATTTACCCCTCGAAACAATACGATCAAATAATTCACCACCTGTTGCCAGTTGAGTAACAATATAAAATTTATCCCTTGATTCGAACCAATCTCTAAATCCAACAATATGAGGATTATTACATTTTTGTAGTAAGCTTAGTTCTTCGTAAAATGAGGCTTCTTTTCCTTTCAAAACTTTCTTCAAGACGATTTTGACAGCAACATCTTCTTTTGTTACGGAATTTCTTGCTTGTCTAACAACACCAAAACTACCAGCCCCTAAAGTTCTACCAAAAATGTAGTTTGTTTTGTTAGCATAGCTTGCAGGTTGACCACTCAGTTTGTTTATGAGCTTTGTGATGCTATGATTCCCAACAATATCTGGTTGCGGAGGAATGATGGGCATTGTACTTTCTTTTTGACTATTTAGTGTTAACACAAAAACAACAGCTGTTTGTAAATTTATTTCCAATTGCGTAGGCGAGAAATTATGATATGGATATAAACTAAGGTATCACAAAACAGTTGCTGCAATATAAACGGTCAGTTTAGTGATGAATGAAAAGATGGAGATGTGGAAAGAAGATGAAGATTGTTAGTTGTGTAAGGGTCTAAGAGTTTTTTTTGAGATCAATTTTAAAAAATCGCGATCATGTTACAACGTGGAGTACAGGCTCTGGAGTCTGGAGTATATAATTATACAGTTATCAGTTGGTTCACAGAGCGCACATAGCCAGAATATTATGTGATCGACTATTTGAAATAATAGAAGCTAGATCTTTCGAAAATAAGATGTTTATTGTTCTGTATGTAACTTCACTATTTCATTTTTTAAACCTATAAAAAAAAGATAGCGCCTCCTGGTTTCGATCCAGGGACATCAGGGTTATGAGCCCTGCGCGCTTCCACTGCGCCAAGGCGCTAGACTTAGGTGAACATAGAGACCTATATTGTGAAGAGTAGAGTTAAGGTCACGTGATAAATCACCAGACCGGCATGTTTAGTTGTATAGTTTTTGTCACAAATACAATATATTCAACATATTAACATTTTAAACATTACAACTGAAGAGTATTCAACATACTAGGATTATCACATCACACGAAACACACAAGAAAATACGTAATACGTACATACATTACAATCAATAGAGACAGTTTATTGGTCAATTAATGAACTTGCATCAATCAAAGAGATAGAATCATTGATTATTGGTCAGAAATAACCAGCATACAGAAAAAAGTTGTATTAGAATGTGAAGCAGACGATATAATTGGTTGAATAGATGCATGAACTACAGTAACTGGATATTAGTCATTGAGACGTAATTTGTAGTGTATATAGATGGAATTCCTGAATAATAAGTCTGAAAAGGTTTATAGGAGGGGACCCTTTCAGAATACATATTTTGACACTACAACTTTAAGTAAATCCTTGTTATAAAAGAAAATCACCACTTAAAAGAGAGGTTTATAGTTGTTTAGATGCTAAATATAAATTATTTTAGAGAAGAAAAAAAAAGCGAAAAGTTAAAGTTGAGCAGAAGATAAAAGAAGATTATGGTAGAATTAGGACATTCTAAGAGAATATTTTTAGTTGTATAGTTTTAAGATAAACAGTTTAAGAAATACGCAATATATATATAAAAAAAAAATGAACAATCAGTGAAGACAGTATATCAAATAGAAACCAAGAGAGATGGAGTATAAGGTTGTTTAGACAGATTTACTGAACAATCTAGTTATCTAAACAAAAAAGAATCGAACAGGCTGCCCCGGCAATTCTGATCCCATGCTAAAAGTGTGCAACACACCCATAGGAAAAGCTAAGCTGACTTATGATATGAGCAAGGAACGTAAGAATGAATAGAGTTCTAGAAGAGAGGTTTTCATTTGTATAGAGTTGAATATAAGTTATCTTAGAGAAAAAATAAATATAGCCAAACAGGCAAAAGATGATGTAAGTAGGAGATTATGGAGAGAAGAAAGAAAATGATGAATCAGAATAAGAGAAAACCCAAGGAAAATGTGTTTACGTTGGTTTATAAGAGAAAGATAAGTATTTTGATTCCTGAAAAACCCAGAAACACTGACATCTTTTATATATTCAAGTGAGTTGATGAAGTTACAGCCTAAATAGCGTATAATATGTTGTTTAAACATTCACTTGATGTTCAAAGAGCGAAGTAATTTTGATATTCTTCTTATATTTAAAAAATACAATAAAAATTTATAGGATATCACAACCAGTAATTAGGAGATCTAATTGAAACTTATCAAAAATCAAAAGTTCGTAGTGATAAAAAGTTTAACTGACAGTGACTAAAAAGCGCATTTAGCGAGCAACTTTAATAACTCGCTTTCCACCATTAAACCAAGATTTAGCTATACAACGCCAGTAATATGATTTAATATAATTAAAGATTGTATTTTGAATTTCGAATTTTTTAGTAGATTTAAGTAGCAGAATCTGAACTAGAACTGTTCAGAGACACTATTTAGACACCACAGGATTTCTCTCATTGCATTCAGAGTGACGAAAGGTATGAAGCTCTGTTTGGTTTCAACTTCCCGGTGCCAACAGCGCAGTGCACCCTGCCGGAGTGATGATCGAATATCGCGTCTATAGTATCTATTGTCGATCGATTCGATAACTCGATCTACTTATTTGGCATATACAGCTCGATTTTCCTGTAATGTTGCGTCAATTTTTCTGCTTTATCATTTATTGTTCCAAGTTCCAAGTTCCCATCATTGTACTATACAAAAGAAGTTTAATCCAACTTATTGATACATTTTTCATATTCCATGTGAGGAGTTTTTAAGTATATGTATAGTCTTGAATCTATCCCCTCAAATACTTCTAGTTTTCACCTGTAATGTTTATAAGTGATTATTCAGTCCTTTCAGTATTGATAAATATCGCTAAAGATAATCCACTAACCATTTTATTAGTTAGTTACGGCTCTTTAAGCCGTTTCAAGAATTTGATACATAGAAAGCGGGCATTTAGGGCAAGTAATTTATAGGGCCGAAGATATAAGATGCTTTTCGTTGCATCTTTGCGTGAAAGTTATTTATATACCACAGATCAAAGCCTGAAGCTCCAGACTCCACCTGTCCAGACTTTTTAAATCTGAATATTCCAATTAGAACAATTCCATCACTGAAGTTGCAGTACATATACATATTTCTCATGAGCGAGATACAGTGGTGATATGTTCTTATAAGGACTCCGGTCGCTCAGTACTTACTCACGATCTAGCTAAGGTAGGAATATATTGACTTGAAATAACCAGAGAAAAACTGTGGAAGTATAGGAACAGAAAAGTAGACTATCATAATATGTCGATCTTTATTATATATATATATATATATATATATACATAGCAGTTGAAGTCGAAAATCGAATTGTATCGAGGTACCTCAATCCAGACTGTAGATTGGTGAAGTGTATAGATTACATGGCTAAATTCAAAGAGTTCAAAGAACAGAATATTTATTTTGAAAAACATGAAAATAGTAGAAAGAGTTCTTATTAAAGAGGCACATAGCTCACCTCTTAAATCTTTGCCTCGAACAACCTATGGTTGAATAAATTGGCGTTACAAACTTTTGAATATCAATTGCTATATCACTTTACAGATCTCAAATTTCAACCATGTATCAAATAAGTTTTGAAACTTACACTCTTTTTACAGCTTTTAAGTTTCATACTACTTCTGTATAGCCAAATACTTTAAAAGTCAGAATAAATAACATTTTGAGATAACTAAATATTTGGATAACCTTTAAAGATGTATATATATGTAATATATATGATTAATATAAATAAAAGATCCATTGCTGTGGAAAATAGGCCCCAATGAATATAAATGTGATATATCTATATATATATATATATATGTGTGTGTTTAGTCCTATAGATGGAACGCTTCTTTATGAAACCTGACGTTCAAATCAGTAGCCCATTTTTCACATGCCTCATTCAACGAAGCTGTACCACAACTAACAATCCAGTTATTTGCTTTATCGTAGTCATTAAATATATTAGAGTAATTCTGTAAATTTGGTCTATTTTGGTTGATTTTAATGTTCTTATTATTTTTGTTATAATCGATTTCGTTTAAATCATCAAATGGATCCAATTCATCCATTTCAAAATCATCTTCATTATTATAGTCTTCTTCAGTTTCTAACAATTGTTCAATTTCATCAATATCATTCTCATCATCATTAACGTATGAAGCTGATTGAGTTAAGTATATATCAATCTTATTAACATTGAAATGTTTCAAAATCCATAAATCGGATTTATTTTTCAATATCCAGATCAAGGTAACACTGACAGATGAGTTCTTACACAAATCTTCATAGATACCTAGTACAAATGAAATGCCTGAACCCCCAGCAATCAAAACCGCCTTGTCAACGGTTTGAAAAAAATTTTGATATATTGACGGAAATGGACCAAAAATTGAGTAAGTTTCACCAGTTTTGTAAACTTTTGAATTTTCCTTAACAATAAGTTTCAGTTTTTGTTCATCAGATCTTGATGATATAGTATATGGATGCGATGGTAATAAATAGTTTAATGGATTTGTTCTAGAATAGGATAACCTTAAATGCGATGAAGTTATGAAGTTTCTGATGAATATGTTATCAAATTGGATTATTCTTAAGCGTGAGTTATGATGTGACAAAACCTCTATCTTAACATCAGTTGATTTGAAAACCTTGGAGATGAGTTGAAGTATGATTAAACCTAAGTTTAAGAACGTGAAAAATGTAACATTTGGTCTTGCGTGGAATTGAATCAGAAATACAATTGCCCAAGCTATAACTAAATGACCTGTGAAGAATACCTTGTAAAACTTTCTTCTTAGAAATTTTAATGAGATGATGAACGAAGTAAAAAATCCAATCATTGCGATGACACCTAAGAAATTCAAGAATTTGAATATTTTGTAAATTTGGCTATCACCTTTAATTAACCACACCAAAATAAAACCAAACGAATGCAAGGCAGCTAAGGAGACAACAAGCCTACTGATCCATTTATGTAAGAATATCAGTTCCAAGTAGTAGACATTTGGCAATGGATTTGGCTTTAGTGATAAAAATATATCAAATGGTACTAAGACATAAGAGATTCTACCCATTCTTTTGACAAAAGTTGTTATTTCATGTGGTGAGAAGTGAACAAATAACAAGCCAACCAAGGCAAAGAGCCAAATCAGGAGAGCCCATATATCGTTAGTTGAAACCAGCCTTTTGAAAGTGGTAGCTCTGCCTGATGTAATCCATTTTTTCAAATATATTTTTCTTGTGATGTATAAATAAAAGATGTGAATCAATACGAAGCTGAGGACAATATATCCATACTTCACGTTAGCAAAATGGTGATTCCCATGTCTTTTAGCCAGTTCAGATATATCACTCATGAGGATTAAATAAGAGCAGGATCCTCAACGGTGTAGGAAGTGATGCAAGTTTTGATTGTTGTAAAAGTTGAAGAAAACAACATATATTTTTTTAATTAGAGCGAGCGAATATTTCCAGATATGGTGTGACACAATAGTTATAACTTATTGGTGACAAATTTTACAATACAACTACACTAATCAAAAGCTTTACGTGCTATTGTGTCCAGAATCAGCGTAGTGCGTAGTGGCTTCCTTGATATGAGGACTCTATTGGCTCATTATGACTCAAGGCCATTCTACTTTCAATTATCTTATATAAAATTTCGGAAAGATATTAGTCGATACTTGATGCGTACCCAGCCTTTGAAAAGATTGAAAAACTCTTACTTAATCATACGTGGTACACCTATTAGAATCTATATGGCTGCTACTTAATAGTCTGTCGCTAGTCTAGACTGTGCTACACGCCCACGGTCGATCTATAAATATGGCTATTGGAATCTGGAAAGTTCAAGTGGTGTCTGGGTATATGCGAGCTGATGCAGAATATACAGATGATTAGACGAAAAAATATAATTGTTACTTGTATACTCCCGGTTCTTTTATTCTAAGTGTCTGCATTCTTGAAGCTCTATGATATATACTTAAAAGTAGACTCAATTACCACAGCTAACTGAACACTAGCTATTGATCTATCATTATATATTTATATAGCAGTTCTATTACCAGATATAAACTTCTATACCTATCCCCAATGAGAGTTTCAAAACTACGCATCATATATCTAAACTATATCTCAAAGTTTAAATTCGAAGCCTGATTGAATAGATTGAGCTATACAGAAAGAAAGGCATATTCAGACAAACAATCATGGCATAAGTTTTTGATCAGAATTGAAAAGTGGTGAGTTTTAAATCAGATTTTTGGGTAAATTCTTGAATTGGCTGTAGCTTTAACTATAATTTAATATTCAAAACTTCAAGTTTGAATAATTCGGTGTTCATGTTTTCACAAGGCACATTTTTGGATCACTTATTGAAATTTAGACAGAGATGTCAAGAGCCTCAAGGCAGAACTTAGGCGGTGATTGCTCAAAGGTTTCTTCTTTAAATTATAGATTTTTAATAGTAATTTTGTATTTTTAATGGGGTATTAAATGTTAGAATGTTAAATTTTAGAAAGCTCTCACATGGAGATCAAAAATACCATAAATCAGAGTCATTTTTGTTATATACACCTATCTATCTTTGTTGTGACGTTTTAGGCTAATTTGAGTACTCAAGAGTAATTGCGTGTATAAAGACCATATATTCAAGTAGTGCATCAAATTGAATAAGTCTAGCTAAATCTAATAACGACGAATTAATACCCTTCTTAAATAGTATATACCTAACATTACCTAATATTAGATGAACAATAATAACATATATATATATATATATATATATATTTATATATATATATAATAAGATATATTGATAACCAGTAAATCACAAAAATCTTCAGTATGATTCTAATGTTAAAGAATCTAAAATGGTAAAACCTTTTCATTGTTGATTCCATCAAAAAAAGCTTTGAATAATTTGGGCTTCGCAGAAATCTTACACAAAGTAAATTTTCCATTTAAAGCAATGAAACCTTCAAATTAGAATCACTTTTAGACAATTTGAATATATACAATCTCAACGGCTTATAGAGGCTGCCTTATGTCTATCATCTCACATTTAGTAGCATATACTTGCTTACACCCAGACACCACAATGCTTTTTGACAACAGCTCATGATCTAATTATACACTTAGTCTTATAAACTGTGCAAAAAAATTCTGGTTTGTGGAATTTTCCGAATTTTACATGGGGAATCGGTTTTTTACCGGTGAACGTTTAATATATTGATATAATTAGAATTAAACGTCGGAAAAAGATGTATCGAAATGTTGTCATATCGATAATAAACTTTCACACATACATGATACGTAACTATAATAAACGGGCCCCGGCCTCATTAATTCCATATTTCAGATCTCTTATCAAAAAGGCTATATGTTTTAAAATTAGGGAATCCCTGAATTTCGAGGTTAGATTTCGAAAGTAGAAGCCTGAATATTATTGGAATGTATAATGAATTACGTCAAGATCTATAATATATAAAATATTAACGAGTTAGGATCGTATCTAGAGCATTTACAAATTGGTGAAAGCAGAGTCCGACTTTTCAGCTACAGTCAAAAAGATAACAATTGAGCGTTTTCCCTGAAATCGAAATCTATGACCATATTAGCCCAATAGGCTAACTGTTGCGAAGTCTTTTTACACAGAATTTTTTAAGGGTTCTTGAAATAGGATCCTAAATCTGGGAGAGATTAAAAGCTAAAACATACATTGATATATTTTAAATCTCTTTTATGTAGTATTAATCTGTAACATATCTGTAATCTGTAGCCTTTTCATCAAAAACTTTTTTAACTAGATACTTTTTTACTACTGTCCCTATGATTTCATAAGCGCGGATGAATTTCAAATTAATTTAAACAAAATGTTGGTTAGGATAATTTAACGTATCATCACCAGTAGTGTTCCACATTGACTGAATAGTCTCTTTCGTCATTATTCTTTTAGTTTTGGTGCCCGATCCCATTTTCAAACGATTTAGAGATTTTACATATTAAAAAAGATATTACTAGTTCACATAGGAAGAAGAATGTCAAATATTTGGATGTGATTCTTATAACTAAACTAAGTAACTTTCAAAACCATTCTCAGCGT
Source organism: Phaffomyces antillensis (assembly GCA_003707195.2). Classification (NCBI taxonomy): domain Eukaryota; kingdom Fungi; phylum Ascomycota; class Saccharomycetes; order Phaffomycetales; family Phaffomycetaceae; genus Phaffomyces; species Phaffomyces antillensis. The sequence continues at coordinate 77,209 of PPNI02000010.1, forward strand.
TCAGATATTTTTGAATCTTTGGAGATTTTCAGAAGTACTATGTACTAAGTTTTCTATATACATGCAGAACAAATTTAAATCCCAAATTAATGAAACAAAGTTAAAAATCTTCTTTGAGCTTGCTGCTTTAGCTGTGGGCATGCTAGGAGACTGGAGTACAGTCAAGGAACGAAATCACCACAATTGTTAACAGCAAGTATATTAAATTATATAATCAGTCTTTACGTTTTGATATTCGGATAGCTATAACTGTTTTTCAAATCAAATTTCAAATTGAGTTCCTTATAACTTTTCATATTGATATCAATAGTAATGCTAAAAATACTAGCTATTACTTCTCGTTTGCCATATAGCAGATTGATCTCTCATGATGTATTTGATTAGTTATTCTACGTGAAAATGAAAAAGTGAGTAGTGATTACTAAATTAATTTCATCATTTCCATAAATTAAAGTACGATATAACGTATTCAAGTTTCAATTGCTCAAGCTTTTCAGGACTTCACATTCTGGAATCAATGTCATGACAGGTCACAGAACGTAACCTAATCTTTGTTTTGATGTTAAGAATTCTATTAGGTCTTACAAGAAAATGAAACAAATAAAATCATGATATAGCAATTGTGCTCGTAATACATACCTGGCTCAGCTCATCTTCACTATCCAGTGTCCACGTTCAGAAAAAAATGCTTATGTGTTGATTTATTATTATTGTTATCGTGTAACTACCAAAAATCATCTCTGTTTGAGAATCCCTTTAACCACGATCCCAGATGGGTTCTAGGATGTCACGAAGTATATTATTGTTGTAATTTTAAAAGCAAAAAGACAAACATAAGAGTTCAGGTGCTGGGTAGTACTAAATAACTAGTGTATAAAATTATCATTATTGTTTATTGCCAAATGAATTTCGATCTCAATCTTAATAATAATGACACAAAAAATATCAAAATGACACAATAAAAAAGACATATATGATAAGCAACATGTGATAAGCAAGAAGGACTAAAATCGATTTAACTGAATGGGACCTGAAACAAGGAACAACATCCAAAAGGATGTCTGCCAGTTTTCAAAGAACCTATAAATCGATATACTTAGTGATGTTATATATGATAAAACTACTCGCTGCTATAATATACTTTACATTTGTTTAATAAAACCTGGGAAACGCTGAACTGTAGTTTAACAAACTTAACATCAACGACTATAACGAACCAATTGCATACTTTCTGTAGTTAATGGTGAATGTTGAGTTCATGCAAACTCCATAATCGGGCAATATTATAAGGGAATACATTCCAGACACTCAATCCATCGTATGGATTCCATTTTCAATAATAATATTATGAACACCTTATATATATATATATGTATTCTTAAACACATCACCGATGACCAATACTGCCAGCTCTACCGTAAAAATATGATGGTCATCGGTTGCGTATATAGGTGGGTTAAACCGGCCAAGAATTAATTTAGACTTGATACATATTTACAAACATATAAAAATCTATAAAAGTATTCACACATAAACTTCGCGTCCAATTATTTCACCCTTTTAAATACCTAATTTGTGAAAGACAATCTAGACTCGCTGTATTCTATCCATATAAAATTTTTGTCTAATAAACGGATAATTTAATAATCATATCATTCTAACATATAATCAAATAATACTAATAAATATTTGTTAGTTTATCATTTTCTATTATAGATATCGTAATAAGATTAAACATCATATTATCGTGCATTTTAATCACTCACGATTTATGATGAACCAAGATTGTTCAGTTTGATCAGGATTCATAAGGGTAACATGGGGTCAACTGAGAACAACCTGAAATCAGAATATAGATAATGTATGATTAGGAACAGGAAATCGCAATTAAAAATCACGGATAAGTATAACTCAAACTTGCCTATCTTCAATCCACTTGATTGATGTAAATAGTGGGTGTAAAAATTGATACCATAGATACTAGAGACGAACTGTAGTCTGGAGTCCACTAAGTTATCATGATATTGTTTTTTTTGGTTCTTTCAAATGATCAAAGTACGTAATTTATAACACATACAAAATAAGAATTTAATGAAACCTGATTGACTACAAGACAGTTTTATAAATTCTCCACAACACTGGATGATGTATTAATGTAATAAAACTCCAACTTATATCAAACGGTTTTAACATATGTTAATCGCACTTTCAATCTAGATTTAGTTATTAAATTTTAAAAAAGGGGAGGTTGTCTAGTTATAGTTATGATATATTACTAAAATTGGGAAAATCTGGTGTAGATCAAGCTAACTGAGCATTTTTGAATTAACTTCTGGAACTTTTGAAACATGCGAAATTTTTCATAAAAAAAGAGCATCATGCATCAGCCAACATATTGATCGCCAGTACGTAAATTGAGCTGCACAGCTCATGCATACTGCATATACCAATTGAAGACATAAAATTAAATTATCATCGTACTGAAAACCTTATATGATTAAACAGAATAAGTTTTTAACGTCTCTCTGTTCCAGATTCTGGTTCATGAACTACCAGGACCCAAATTATATATAAACAATTGAAAATAATCATTTCAGTATAACCCAAGAAGATTTGTAATTGAAAATAAATAAATCGAAATTATTCAATTGATTATTCAATAGACCTTTTAGACATTTCAATACTTTTGCATTTCACGCATTTCAGAGTTTGAAGTCAGATTGTTTTAATATTTAATCAACCAATTGATAATTCGTATATACTTTTAATAAGTTCACAAGTTTATATCATCATATACTATGATGGATTCACAGAATTTGCCTTATCTCACAGATGAAGCTAAATGGGAAGCTTATCAATTTTCAGACCCATTTGCCACCAATTCATTTGTATGTTGTAACAAGAAACAAAAGATCGTTTGTCGTCCAAATTGTGACGCGTTAGCTAAGAGCTCAGATCAAGCTGATGTCGACTTCAAGCAAGATATGAATTCTTGTATCAGTGCTGGTTATCAAATATGCCAACATTGTGACCCATCAGACCCAAACTCACAAATAAATTTATCATTAGTCAAACTAACGATAGACTCAATCAATAATTCAATTGGATTTTTGAGTCATGGTACTAGTGAAAGCAAAAGAAGAGCTTACAGTGTTCCTTCAGTGAGTAGAAAGTTCAACTTACATGGTGAACGTCAGATAACAAGGAATGAGTCTGAACATATCAAACTAGTTGAACTAGCTTGTCGTCACATTGCTGCTGCTGCTGCTTCGTCTTACAAAAAAGATGATGTCGAACCAAAAGGATCCAAGAAGAAGAGAAGAGGTGGTGTCTTAGGATTCAAAGAATTAGCATCCAAGTCGAAATTATCACCATGGCATTTCCACAGAGTTTTCAAATCAATCACTGGTTTAACACCCAAAAGTTATGGTGATCAATGTTGGAAATTCATCAAAGACCATAAACGAGATCATACTTCATTGGAACATCAATACATTAATACACAAGCTACTTTTAAACAAGCTGACTATTATCAACCGAAGAAGAGATCTAATCCCGAAACTTTCACTGATTTGAAAAGTTCAACTCCTCCACCTTCTGAAGAAAATTTGAATTCCAATATTCAAAACCAACAACTTTCACCATTAACCACCGATAAACTCCAACATGATGCACCAATCTCACAGCAAGCTCTACCAACCCCAACTTCAATTTCAGACTTCTTACAAAATCCATCTTTTTCATTCTACTCAAACAAGAACAGTTTAGATATCAATGCCAATATTGCTCCATTTAGGCACCATAGTCTAGACATGGCTGGTATGATGGACATTTCAGATTTCAATTCCCCTAACTTTGTTAATCACTTTCCCTCTTCCTATTTAACTGGATTAACCCAACCTTTGTTGGATCAAAACACTACAACAACTTTATCAGATAGTTCACTCCAACAATTAAACACTGTCTTACCTGAAGATAATTCAAGAACCCCAAGCTCAACTGATTTGGATAGTGAATTCTACATTCTTGAAAACCAAGAAGTTATTTTACCTCAAAGTTCAAACAGTTTTCCATCAAATATTCCACAATTAGAGGAATCACAGTGGCCAACTGTTCAAGCTTCAACTCCGGAAGATTTAATCAGTAACAAGCTGTTAACTCCACCTTCAAGTGCTTCAGATAGTGATTTATATAGTAAATTTAAGGCTGGTCATAAAGAAAATCATTCGGACTCTACTATTACAACAAGCTACAACAACTACACTTTCACTGATAACAACAATTACAATCTAAACAACGATAATCATAATATTAATAACTACAACAGCCAACAGTTTTATGAGGCATTACGATCTTCACCATGGGATGAATCTGAAGGCATTCAACAAAGTTTTGGATTGATCGGGAATGAAAGTAATGAAATAATAAGCACACACAACATACATTATAAGTGAATAAACTCGTGTATATATATAAATTAATGATTTTTTTGATAGTTCATAATAGTATATATGTTTAAAGTTTTCAAAATAATAAATAAATCCTGCAGGTGATACATTTAGTACTAAAAAATCTTTGTAGAAGTACTCGGCCAGTGACCAGGCCCTGGCTCCTGAGCCATATTTATTATAGCTTGGATCAAATCATTTCTATATATAGCGTGGCAAATAACATTCACATTCAGTATAATTATATTGTTATGCTGGATACGTATGTTTTATATTAGTCTCTCCTAGATTTAATAAGCGTTATTCCATTTAGTATTTACCACCTAATAATTAATCATTTTTTTTACTTACGGCTGATAACCTAGAAATAGTTATTTTCTTTTATCAAATTCTCTTCAAAGCTATTAGTTGAGAGTTGATAATTAACAATGTACAGGTTATACTGATTTACATTCTAAACTTTCAAAACTTTAATTCTATCGGGTATCTTTTTCATTTGGACATATATACTTAAAAATCAGGAATTATTAGGGTTTAAGCTTAAATTCAGTTTTGAGTGGAAAATGTACATCAAAAAGTTGGAGTAGTGTAATTTGTAAATGGCCTCATTTATGTTTTTTCCGCTATCAAATCTATATCTTGAGGTTTGTGTCTCGAAATTTTTTGAATTGTCTCCAAGATTTAAAATTTGTATATTATATCCCCAAATTACAATCGATGTTTGTATCATTACTAGAAATGAGAATTTTTTAGTTGATTTTTTTGCTAGAGATTGACAGGAATTAATTACATATAACTAGTGCGTTTGCTGTTTACTACTTGGTCTGATAGATTACAAGACAGTGACATTCCTCAAAGACAGTAACCCACCCTTTTATAGAGCTGTCAATGTGTTCTTGTATAGGTGCTTGATTAAGGTGTCATTTATCAGCCATTGAGTGACCATCTAGATATTCAGTACCTGATTCTGACTATGCAATTAATCTAGATCCACAAAATATCCTACATTCTCCAAAGTGATAAATAAATTGAACTTATAATCAGTAAATTTGAGATTTTCGTATTCAAATTCCATTTCCCGTTTCGATTCCAATATATTGTAACCGGTTCAGCCTGAAGTCCAAATTTAACATCACTTATTATTATATGCATGGTAATTCACCAGTGAGCTTTCGCCCTAAACTAAATAATATACTTGTGTATATAGTCAAAGCTGATATTGATTCCAAAACAACACAGGTTTAACCTACCTAGGTTCCAAATTCCAAACCGCATACTAATTGATCAAAATTAAATTTTAGCTGGTACAATGTCTATTTTATAGCATTTCTTTCCTAAATCTCAATTTTTATGGAAATACAGAATATGGTGATGCTGAAGAATTAATTTCCCAGCTATTCTTGGGCTATATAATGGTAGCTTTTCTCACAAACTACATTAAAAACTTTACTCATATATGCTTTTTTGCAAGAAAAAAATTACTATTGATATGTATTAGTACTGGTTTAAGAGCTGAGAGTAAGTATAATTAACAATGTGTTTGAACGTTAGTATATTGTTTCTGGCAACTTCAGCTAGACAGATCACAGTAGATTTGAAGGGGAATTTTTGAGCAGATTAGTAGATTGCACATAACGAAGATCAATAAAGATTCAAGGCTAATTCTTCAACCTCAAACCGATTTTTGACGTATTAGATTTGAAAATTACAAATCACAATACTGTGTAACGGTTGTGACTTGTAACTTCTAGATTGATTTTATTGTTAATTTAACACTTAGATGTTGGCCAACTACACTATCAATTTGGTCATTCTTGATGGCGTTTAGTATTTCAAAACACACGAAGTGTTAAGTTGGCTTATTACTAATTAGTTGTGTAAAGGAAGTTTGATGGTTAGTGAAAACAAATCATTAATAAGTCCAATTTGCCTATAAAATGGTACATTTGATTCGCATATATATACAGCCTGTATCAAACAGTAGAAAAGAAACTTTCAAATATCTAACTCACTGTTTGAAAGGTTTAAAGGGTATATCACTCATTTAGAAACCTGATTATTTCAATTTAGCAAGATTAAAGAGGACGAAATACTTAGTTGTAGGTATTGTGGGAGAAAACCAGAAGTACTTAGCGGATCAGACTATGGACTATGCACTGTGCAGTTTACATAGATGGTAGACAGTAGTGTTAATATATATGTCAATATCTAACATTATACATAATTAACATCAAATTCATAAATTGCATCATCATCATCTGTCAAAAATGTATCTGTATAAATATGTATGCTTACATGAATTCCCTTTTTTAAAAAACATAAAATATGTGGTGGAACTTGGACAATTGTTTATTCAATTTGTATCTATTGAATATGGAGCAGCTTATCACTTCAAGTTCAGTAAGTCCTTCAATTGAAAGTGATTACTATGATGATATTCCGGTAGTGAGCACACCTCATTTCCTCCTCTCAATATTGAAATTCATAGGCTATAATGCAGATTACTGCAGGTCGCAGTAGGCACACGTGAGAAAAGTGTATCATTTGGCATGCATATTTCGTAATATTAACACTCACGTAGGATGCTGCCTTAAGCTCGCATAACTTAGCATGTAAACAGTCAAATATTAAAAACATATATCCAAAATACTAGCTAGAGATACTAGATAGTAATCAATTAGAACGCGTATACATCCCGGATTTTAGCCAGATTCCATATATCAATAACAACACGAGACATATTGAAACTTAAGGGCTGTATATTTGATTTCAGGAAATTGAATTCTACCAAAATTGGCTCAACCCCATCTCATAAATGTGGGAGTTGTATAGTGACCAGGTATTAATAAATTACAGGAAGCCCTGAATACCTAGGATTGCTGATTAGATTTTACCATCTAAGCTTCACTTTGAAGCTATAATCTAATCTTCCTAGTATCAATACGAATCTAGAAATACTAGTTGTACGTCAGTTATTGTTTATTCAAAGGGCCAAATACACTTAAGCTGATCTGAAACTTAAGCTGTTACTCTTTATGACTCTTTGTATATGCTTTGCGAGCTAAGTTATTTGTTACTGTTCGATATGATTTATCAAAACTTAAGTGTATGGAGTCTCAAGATGATTGAACCTCAAAATGACAAAGTCTGCGAAAAAAGTCTAAATGCGAAATTCATTTCTAATCAAATATGCATCTTTGGCTCAAGCTTGATGGTCTGACTATATCTAGTTAAAAAAACCAATTGTGTTATAATGTGGAAAATATATATGTGTGATTCGGGATATCCGATTTTGAGTCAGTTATAAGAGGATTGGTTTGGAAAGAAATTTCATGTGGAAAGAAAATGTGATGATGTAGGTTCCAATCTCTTCATAAGAACATATGATACACAGTATACTTGGAAAATGATCATTTTCTTCAGTTCCAGCTCAGAAATTCAGTCAGTTTTATATATTGTGGGTAGTACTTAGTACGTTACATATTCATATTATAAGACTTAATCTAGTGAATACTGTCAAATTTCAAACGTATATATAAGCTTCTGCAGGTTGAAATATAGAATCTAGATACTTAAAAGTTAGAAACCTCAAAAACAGCAAAAATCGTCTGATCACGGATTATGTGTATCAATATTTTATTCTTGCTTTCGTAAAAGTATAATGAAGCGATTAATGAAAAACAGAATAAATGTCATGAATAATTCAAAGCTACGGGGTAAACTAAGAAGAGCCAATTGGTGACTCAAAACACCTAATGAAAGGATCAAAACATAATACACATATAAAAGTGATTTTCTTCACCAAGATAATTTTTGTCGCTTGGATTTTTAAAGTTTGTTCCTTTTTTAGACATTTTCATTCCTAATTAACCATGGCCGATCGAATATGTTTTTATAATATATATGTATATGGATTTTAACATATTAGCGATATATTTTTTAAAATTTGAAAGGTATTTTTGGGTTTTTATTGTTGTCAGAAAATTGAGATGAATTATGAATAGAATAAGGTCATTATGCTTTCCAACTAATTAGCCATATATTTCCATATACTCTATACCTCGTTCAAATAGCTCAAAATCTGATAATGAATTCTAAATTCCTTCAACTTCGGAGTCCTGAACATCAGAATCCAAGATAAATTTGATTTGTATTGTTCAGATGGTTAAAGAAATTGGTATAATTAGTGATTAACAGAAAGTTCCGAAATTGGAATTGGGTGATATAGAAATCAGGATTCCGTATTTAGGTAAATACTTGAGACACGTATACTATTTCCTTTTCAAAAAATATTATTTGAATTATTAATAAGTCAAAAACTACTTATACAAATAAATGCACAATTTCGTGGTCAAGGAAGACATTATGCCTTCAGGTAGCATTTCCATATTAAAAAGGCCAATATTATAAATAAGTTCAAATTCTTCAGTTAGTTGTAGAAAACTTTTTTTTTTAATTGAACATCTGCAGGATAATGCAACTACCCAATCTCCGCCAAATTTATTATACGCCGACGTCATTACATCATGATGTTGGAAAAATTAACACGTGAGAATTTGTTAAAACCTCATCATTCATTCATGTGAGAATTCGGTACAGGTAACAGTTATAATAAATTAGAGTACTAAGACAGAATGAAGTAAGACAAACTCATTCAAACCCATACATGAATCAATTTTCGCATTTTTCAAATGTGACACAAAATTAATGAGTTGATATTTTGTTTAATTTTATAAAGATTTAATTGTTTGAATGATATCATGAATTTAAAAGATATAGGAAAATAATTGAGATATGAAGATATCAAGTTTTTCCTGATGATCAACCAAATTTTGTAGTTTTGATGTTATTCATAAAATGGTAATAATAAAAAAATAAACCGAATAATAAATTCATTGAGAAGATTTCATGAATAATAAAATAATAAACTCAATAATAAATTCAATAAGACATATCCAGTGATAAACATTTCCTATTTAAGCTAACACTAACCCTTGTATTTTCAATATTGCTATATACGTAGTTTGAATGTTGCGTGCTTGTCAGTGTGTGTTTTGTTTTTTTAATGATTAAAAATTATGAATAATTCATGCCATAAACTTATTTTCATTAGATAATACAGATTCCTAAGTTCTAAGTGATTATATTTACACAAAAAAGTGATAAAACCCTGTGATATTATCAAATCTTGAGCAAAACTATACATGAATTATTTCTTTTTGGAAGTACTAAATCGCATACCTCAAAAAGAAGAACCACAACAGAAACACTCACTCAGATTGAGAAATGCGCAGAACTTGTAAAAATGCTTACTCACTAAATTAATGTGTATAATTCATTCATTTCTTAATTTCTTAATTCTTATTCAAACTTAATGGATAACCTTCATCTTCAGCAACTTCAAGATCAGGTCTTTGTAAATTGAAATAATCTTCATCAATATCAGCTTCTTGTAAAGTACCTAAATCACCAGGAGTCATTATATTATTCCTATCTCTTGGAGAACCTGGAGCACTTAAAGGTCTTGAAATTTTAATTTTTTGCTTGAATGAAGATTCCTCATGATTTGAATTATTAAATAAATTAGGATATGCTCGTGTTAAAGCTAATCTTCTAGCTTTAACGTATTCTAAACCCATTCTTCTCCAATCTAATAAATCTGATAATCTTTCTGTTCTATTTCTTTGATTAATTCTTTGTCTTCTTGTCTTTGTTGTGAATTCATACATATAATTAGTCAATTGATCAATTGATTCATCAACTGATTTCATTCTTCTATCAACAATATAAATCCCATAATCTGAGGAATTTTCAATTAAGTCTTCCATATAACCACCAAAGCCAGAAAGATTGGTGGTGATACTTGGAACACCCATAACTGTACATTCAGCAGGAGTATAACCCCATGGTTCATAATATGATGGGAAAACACCTAAATGACAACCTCTAACAAATTCATCATAATCTAATGGTAAGATTGGATTATTGGCGTTCAAGAATTCAGGATGGAATATAATCTTGACACGATCACTTGAATGATTGAATAAACCAACTCTTCTAATTTGATTTAAAATTGGATCATTTGAATCATCCTTCATGTTATGAGTGACAATTGGTGGTAATCCATCTCTTTTCAAAGCAAAGACTCTTCTTTTTAGTAAGACTCTATCAGCCGGAGAGATTAATTCATCTAAAGTTGGGACTTCTTTACCATGTTGTTGATATCTCGAACAATGTTCTAATAATCTATGACCAATTGAATTTTGAACTTCTTTAACAGTGTTTTCTAAAGCTTTAATAACGGCTTGACCTTTCAAAGTTTCAACGGTGTACGAGTTAGTTTGAGCAGGCATGATAATGAATGCAACAACGGTGATTTTAGAACCTGATTCCTTTAATCTATGGTTTAATCTTGCTAATGATTCAATAAAGAAATCACAACCTTTATTTCTATATTCATAACGACCAGCTATAAAGAAATATAAAGTATTATCTAAATCAAAATCATAATGACCATAGAAATGACCTTTAATGAAATCATTAATTTTTTCCTTCTTCATTGCATGTAAATTTTGAAATTCATGAACAGCTTGGAATTTAATAACGTTCAAACCATTTGGTAAAACACCATCTGGTTTTCTCTTTAATAAATGTTCTGACTCATATGCAGTGATTAATGAAACAGTTGTGAAAACATCAGCAGAATGGGCAGCGGCTCTTTCAATACAATATCTATGATAAATACCTCTTTTACCAGCTTCTGCATCAACATCAAAATTGGCCAAGTTATTGTAAAAATCAACAGAACCAGCACATAAATAACGACCTAATAAAGTGGCATGGGTAGTGAAGACAGTAGTAACATCAATTCTTCTTTTTCTGCACAATGGGATTGCAACACCTGCTAGCCATTCATGGAAATGGGCAATGATTGCACGTTCACGATCATGATATGCTAACTCACCCAAGAACCAAGCGACTATATAACCTAGAAGGATGGCGTTATTTGTCTCAATATCTCCATTTGGAGTAGGGATACCTGAAATGTTCCATAAATCTGTTTTCCACTCATCTAAACGATCACTTGCGGAACCAACATCGAATAAAAGGACTCTTGGAGCACCTTCAATTAGCCAACGACCATAAAAGTATTTGATACCTCTTGAACTCATTGAATCTAAAGTGGCTTTAACATGTGGATCTTTAACTTCTAATTCTTCGACTTCAACGGCGACAGAGTCGTAGTTTAAAGGGCCAATTAAAGTATAACGGTCTTTGTATTCAGCAACGGTGATTGGGGCTTTTGATTTAAGAACAGAATAAATACCACCAACTCTATTAGCGACTTCAGTGGCCACTTCGAAGAGAAGATGATTAGTGACGTCTCTTGTCATTCTTGATGGTTAATACGGATGAGTAATTGAAGAGCAAGGAGGGAGAGGTCCAAAGAGTCGTAGAATGGGTTGAATGTGATCCAATGACGGTTGAATTGAGCGATTGGAAGGGGACGGTGAAATTTGAATAAGTTCTCAAAAGAAAGAATTAAGGAGATATTTTTTTCATTTGACATTGTTCCACCTTAACTCCAAAAAAATCCTCACCACCCCGCTGAAAAGAAGATGCTGAATAGAATAGAAGGATGAACTTAGTAGTGCAATGCTGGTGGGTTCATCCTTTAGTGAGTAGACAGGGTGGCTGCTGGACAGTGCCTGACTGAGAGAGAGAGAGAGAGAGACAGATAGAGAGAGTATGTCTCGCTGTTGAATTGGCAGACACTTGCTGCTTCTCTCGTGAATGGGCTCATTTCGCTTAGTCACATTTCTGAATTTTCTTTCGCTTTAGTACTTAAAAGTTAGCACTAATTTTACTACTCCAGCACCAAGATGGACTCTCTCCAGCCAAAGGACCTCATTGGCTCAGCTCTTCAGATCACAATCAGCGACGACAGAATCATTGACGGAGTTCTTCTCGCACTGGACAACAACCCAAATCTTTTAATCACAGACACAGTCGAAACTTCACATCAACAGATAAACTTCAAATCAACAACCCGCAAGACTGTCAAACGATCTTTGGGACTCGTCTCTGTTCCGTTCAACACAATCAAATCAGTCAAAATATCCACAATCGAAGCCAACAACATCATAAATCACAACTCTCAATTCATATAAATTCATCATCATTTATATAACGATTGGCTGTATTCCGACTCAGAACTCGAATTCCGGCAAACAACACACCAATGAAAAAAAAAGGCAAATTTGTATAGGAATAAACATGTAAGTAAACATCCATTAGTATTACTAGAACCCATAATGGCCATTCTTCAATCAGGCACTGCCCCAATAACCTCAAATAACTCCCTTCAAATAGTCACGCTAAAGAACCTAGTCGCTCTAGATCTTGTTGAAAAGAACGAATCTGTGCTCAAATCGTTCGGTTTATTCAATGATGATAATAAACAACCAATATTAAGTGATCCTTTGACTAACACACAATTACAAGAACGCATAGATGCGCTGCAGTCAGCTACTCCAGCTGTGGAGGACATTAAGAGATATAAAAATGAGTTGATCAATTCCAAAGATTCAAAATCAATAGAGATACTGAATTCTCTATCAGATGAATTTTTAAACGATCATATCAGTGTTGATAATACCGATGAACTAATAAGACAATTTGAACGTGAAAATAACGTCAAGGTTGTTATTGATGAAACTGAAAAGGTTTATCATAAAGTTGACTCTAAAATAATAACAAATTACGATAAAAATGATAATAAAGAAGCAGACGAAGACGTTGAAATGTGATTGTATACTTCTCACCACAATATAAATGTATTTGTCATGTGACACCACTCTTTCATTTCCGGTAAAGTCACGAGACTTACCCACGGAATTTACAACGTCTCTTATCAAGAAATTTAAAAGTGGCATAAAGATGATTTATAATATTAAAATTTTGTTGAATTAAATACGAATAAATTTAAATGACGTGAGTATCGAACTTCAACTCGTAGTCTCTCTATGACTCTTTAGAATCTAGACTAACACAAAGTACAAAGCTCACCAAAGAGAAGGATGGAAACAGATGTTATGAAATTGTAAGTATTGAAATCCCTCTTATTATACAAAGAAAAAAGGAGCTAATTTACTAACGCTTATCAAGACTTATGAGTGATTTCGATGTTAAACTAGTCAATGACTCCATGCAAGAGTTTATTGTCAGGTTTAACGGTCCTGAAGACAGTGAGTGTGTCACATATATTTATAATATCATAACTGAATATTATACTAACACTATAAATAGCTCCTTTCCAAGGTGGATCATGGAAAGTCAGGGTTGAATTACCAGACCAATATCCGTACAAATCACCATCTATAGGGTTCCAAAACAAGATTTTTCATCCCAATATTGATGAGAATTCAGGTTCGGTTTGCCTTGATGTGATTAATCAAACATGGTCTCCAATGTTTGATATTTTTAATATATTTGAAGTGTTTCTTCCACAATTGATAAGATACCCTAATGCTTCAGATCCTTTGAACTCAGATGCGGCGAATCTACTTAACAATGATAAGGACTCTTATGAAAATAGAGTCAAGGATTACGTTAAGGCATATGCTACAAACATAGATTTTGTTTGGGATAATGATGAAGAAAGCGAGGAAGATGCAGAATTAAGCGATGTTAGTGATTTAAGTGAGGATGAAGATGACGACGACGAGATGCCTGATGAGGACGTTGTTGGTGAAATTGAGGTCTGAACTCGTACGATTATGACAAATTCGGGTATTGTAATAGTTTAATTACAATACCAAAACTTAATGATAAATGCATCAAATAGTAATGAAATACATTCATGGAATATATCAGATGTAGTTACTAGTCGTGTAATTGTTTAATCCGAATAATTCCGATCTTCTTAATTCACTTGATAAGTCGGTTGAATCTTCCATAAACAAAGGTTATAAATTAACGTTTTCCTCCATTGAAACACTTACAAAATTTTCTTGTAATTTCTTCTCCTTCTGGAAATCTATAGAAATTTCTATATATAAATCGGCTTATCTCCCACTTTTCAAATATAATCCTAAAATACCAACAAACAACACAAAAATGAAACTATTAAGCTTATTAGCAGCCGCAACAGTTGTCTCTGCACTACCTTTGAATGCTGTATGTGAGGCTTGAATCCACTGGCTTTTTTTTTTTACCTAGTTCCTGAGTTGAGGTTTTATAATGACTTTTTGTATTTTGCCTCTCTAGAATTATGATACACAAAAAGAAGTCAGATCAGAGTTCCAGAATACGTACTAACATTTCATAAACAGGACATTCAAGTTTTAAAATTCGATAAAGATGGAGCTCATGTCGTCAAGACATTAAATGGAGTTGATTTAGACAATTTCAAAAGTTTTGAAGAGTTAATCGAATTAGTTCAAACAACTGAATTTGAAAATGAGTTAAATGAAGAAAAAATCAGAAATTTAGATTCAATGAATGGTGAAATGAATAGAATGGAATACTTAAGAAATCTAATTTCTGAAACTTTCAAATTGAATAACAATGTTGAATCAGATTTGGAACAATTCGTGGAAAACGTTCAATTACAAGATCAAGAACCACTAGTGGAAGATCCTGAAGAATCACCATTTGATGGATTAATTAAACATGGAAGAGGGCCTTCCTGTGGTGAAGGTCCTGAAGAAGGTGATGATCAAAGAGCTTCTTCATTTGGTAGATTCAATGGTAAACATCATGGCCAATTCCGTGGTAAACATCATGAACAACATGAAAGCTTTGTTAATTACATCAAGGGCTTCTTCACTGCACAAAATCAAGAGAAATTTTTAAATGGTCAAGATGAAACCTGGAATAATCATCAAGAGTTCATTATGGAAGAAAATGAGGAACCAATTCCAGAACATGAAGCTTGTGCTCATGGTTTAATTGGTATAGCTGCTCTAGGTGGTTTGATTTTTGCTGCTAAGAGAGCCATTACCAGAAGAAGATCAATTGCTTTGAAAGATGATGAAGAAGAACAAGTTGAAGAAAAAATCTCTGAAAAGAATTAGGTCTCTTTGTCACTCGACTACAAGTGATGTTTTTGTATTGTGAGTGTAGGTTCTTTTATTATATAATATTGTGATAGACTATTGTAGTGTTTTGTAATATCATGATGTAATTTATGATTGAAACCACAAACACACTACAACATGTTAAATATATTTATAACGTTTTTTATTCTTTTTATATACAAGAATGCCTTAGTTTTTTCACGCTTCTAATTTAATTCATCTTTTAAATTAACATTAGACAATAACAATACCATGATCAACGATGCTTGGTTTGTAGTTTTTATCACTTGGAACGGTGACGTTCAATGGTTTATACAAGTACCAACTCTTCAAAGCGTTAACAGAAGCTCTAATTTTAGCTTCTTTTAGAGAAGAACCATAACTTTCACCTAATTTATTTTCACCACTGAAAATACCAACGACGAAAATTGGAGAACTTGAATTTCTACCATTTTCAGCTAATAATCTAGCAACTGGTTTTTCTAAACCTTCTCTGGTACATAATTTAGATAATTCTCTAGTTGGTTGTTCAAATTCAAACATTGTACTAATATCCAATTTTCTTGATAATATATGATTATAAATGAATTTTTTAGTTTCTTCTTCAGATTTAGTTGCTGAATAAACACCACCAATGATGGATCTGACAGCTAGCGCATAAGCTGTGATTGGATTTATTTCATGCTTGTTCTTTGATGTCATTTTAGTGACACCAGTTTCATCAGTTTGACTAATTGGTAAAAATCTTAATTTACCATAACTATACTCAATTGGTTCTTTATTTAAGATTTTCTTCAAAATTGGAGATTGATCTACTTCAATACCCCATCCATATTTACCAACACCATATAAAGATTCAGTATTGATATAAGAAGCAACTGCAGTGTTCAAAATTGGTAATGGTAATCTTGGATAAGTGGCTAATAAATATTCAGTAACGTAATAAGTTAAGAAATTCTTACCCAAGATGTTTAATCCATAATTATCAGCCAAGTTTTGTTTGCTTGAACGACATGTTAAAGTTCTTGCAAGTAAACTTAAACTGAATTCTTTTGGTAGATTCAATCTTTGGTGGAAAGCGACTAAAGTTGCAGATTTGGCAGCTTCTTCTTCACTGATAATGCGTTTGGTTGTGGTCTGTAGATCTTGGGAAACTTCTTGAGTTTGTCTTATGTATCTTGAAGTGGAAAATAAAGACTTTTGTATAGATGAACGTTGCATCATCAAAGGTCTTGATAGAAGTTCCATTTTATTTTATTATTGTAATTATGTTTGAAATTTTAATTGACAACCCACTAAGGAAACTTTTATTATTTGAGTATGTGACAGATTCTAAATTGAATTATCAAAAGTTTTATGATGATGGGTAAAATATAAAATGGATTCAAATAAAAACAATTTCTAACACTAACTTATTTTATTCAATTGTATTAACATTTATTTTTCACTTTGAAAAATTCATTGAAAAATAAAAAAAATAAAAAACGTCACCCGGAGTACATGAGGGTACTAACCTTTCCTCTTCTAGTAATTGCCATATCTGGATATTCAGTTCTGTTTGTAACTATTTATTCATTAGTACTCCAATTACAATTAATCTAAATGGTAATATCTATATATTTAGTTATCTATAATTCCAAAAACGATAACTACATTGAAACATTGATTAACAACATTGTAAATATTTGACTATAACTATACTAATCACTACAAATAACTAAACAAACTGACATTTTTCCTACTCAATCAATCTCCATTGGAATCTTTACAATTTTTTACGCTTTTCAGACGAACTTTTTGACCTTTTTGATCCTTTACCTCTTGATTTCTGTGAATCAGATTGTTTTGGTGCATACTTGTAACCTGGAAATACTTTACCATGATGGATTTTTTCAATTTCTTGAAACTTTTGAAATTCTTTCCTTGTTTCAAAAGGTTCTGTTTCCCAAACATATGAAATAATGGTACTGAATGGTCCTGAAACTTGAGGGTTAAGTTCTTTGATTCTTTCAATCAGTTTTTTCAAATTTGTGAAATCATTATTAATGAAGTATTCAATTGGTTGATATAGCTCTTCAATTTTCAGACAATAAGCTAATTGGAGTAAAGCAAAACAAGCCTTCATTGAACTGCTGAATAAAAGGTAGCTGTTTAATGGTCTTAATGGGTTTTCTTTATCAACAACTCTTTTCTTTTCATGAGACTTCAACTTTTCTTCTTTCGAGATTGGTCTCAAATTCTTCAAAAGATTTTTATACTCTGGTAAACATTTTAACTGAATAATATCAGATCCTGTGTAATCATCATAACCACTTTTAGTTGAGCTCAAGATTTTAAAAGATTGATCAGGTAAGAAATCTTTAAAGATTAATGGAATCTCCTCCGCAGAAATTGAGATTCCTTCAATACACGTAGTTTCATAATAAGATGAAACATACTCAAAGATCTCCGATATCTTTTTCAATTTTGCTTCGGGTTCCCTTTGAGTTATAATCTCAAGAAAATTATCAATTTCTTCATCAGTCACTGGTTTTTTCGAGCTTTTATTTTCTGATTTTGATTTAGTGATTTCACCTTCAGAAATGTGTTCACTTTCAACAACGATTTGATGTTTGTATTTTCTTATCATCTTTATTTTTGTTCTTCTATCATCATCCAATTTACCAGAAATTTTAATAAAGGCATACACGTTGGGAAAAGCTTCAATCCTGTAATCAGGAATTGGTTCTGATTCTTTTGCTTTTTTCTTCGAAATCTTTGGTTTAGTCACTCTTGCGGTAGATTGTTCGACCTGATGATTGTCAATACTAACATTAATTTCTTCATCATTTGTATTACTTGTATATAATTGAAAGTTGTCGGAAGATAGACTGAGTAAAGGATCAATTACATCCTCACCAGTAGTAAATAAATCCGATGGCCTGACATAACCCATTAAATGATCAATGCTTGAAGAAATTTCATTATCATAATCACTACCAAATTCTTGATCATAATTATGTAATTCCATTGTGTCAAAATCTTCAATCATCGTAATACAAATAACTTTGAAGAGAGTTAACATTGAAGAATTAAAATAAGAAAAAAATCAACAATGAAAGAATAGCATCATAAGCGAAATTAGTGATTGTTCGATAAGATGATCAATCACTAACTGTCCATAATGATATTCTTAAAATTACTGGTGTAAAAATTGATGACTATAGTTGAAACTAACGCTTAAGATAACTGATTATGTCAATCCCAAAGAACAAAGAGCTCCCAATATGTATTAATACTTGAAACTTCGTGTTCTTTGAAGATTCTTGCTTTGTTCAGTGTAAGAACAAAGGAAAGGCCAAAAAAACTGAATTTTGTTGTATTTATATGAGATTTTTTAGAACAAAGAGAAATTCACGTTTTCACTTTTCTGTGAAAATCTTCATCAATCAGGAAATATATCAAATGTCATATAAAGGGGAATAAATCGGCTTTTATGGGAAAATTACTTTGTATAGAAAGATTAGTTAAATAAATAACAATTTATACGTTAATTAAAACAGTAATCAAAACAGTGATTAAGACAGTGATGTCCAATAATCACTATTTTCACATTTTCAGGTTTTTAAAATAGAATTGCGCTTTTCTTTTTTTGAAGGAAAATTGGAGTATGTTTAGGATAAAGCTGACATATTGAATAGCTTAATAAGTGACTTGGTTAGTTCTGATGTTCATATCACAGCAATTCAAGCTATCTGTTGACACTTTTCCTATTAATTGAAGTGAGATACTCACTTATTCGTTTATCTCTGCCAATCTCTGTTAGATTACTCAAAAAAAAAAAGTTTCATTTTGAAATCAGTAGAATTTGAATGGTGATGAATCCTGAATCCTCCCGTATTTTCTTGTAGAGTTTTCGAATCTTCATGTCCAAGAATCCTAAGTACTTTGAAAGTTCAAATTCCTTCTTTCTTATATAGATGGTCTCTTTTTTGTCTTATTGGGTAGATCTACCATACAATTCGCGGCTTTTTATTTCATAGATCTACCTAAAAAAAATCAACCAAATAGCGCCGCCGAACTGATGCTGTTCTCGGTTTTAATCGGATTTTACGATTCTTTAGCAATTTTGACTAATAGAAATAATTTCTACAGAAAGTGATCTAATGGGTTAGTTTTCAAAGCTTAGTATTTACTAAATAGAAGCGCCGTGTTAGTCATATGATTATTTTAAGTCACTGCTACACTCTTATAATATGCAAACACTAATGCCAACAGAACGAACCTATGTTCATTGGTGGTTTACTGAGTTTTCATCTCCACTTAATATAATAGAGCGTTTACTATTCCTCGAATATCACAACTGATCTCATCACTGCTAGACAATCTCCATGTATTAGGTCTTGATGTTTTCTATGTCAGTCCATGTGAATTTGAAACTTTACAAATAATTTGAAGCTCTAGTAGTAAACACATTTATTATAAGAAGAAGAAATTGAACAAGGTAGAATGACATATTGAAAAATGATGAAAAATAAAGATACTAGTTAGATAATAATCTAGTCAAAATTACCACTAGTAGTACCAGCATGAACTGAGTTGGAAGAAGTAGAAGCACAATTACTAGTGAAAACTGTGACGGTATAACCAGTTTCAATAGTAACATCACCACCAGCTTCTGTTGAGTATGAAATGATATTTGTTCTTGTTGTTGGTTCTGGTAAAGGGTCACAGTTGGTTTCCACCGAAAGAACGTCTTGAGAAGAGACGATTGACATGATTGATGCGATTAATAAAGCTTTTGTAAATAACATTTTAGTTTGTTTGTAATTGATGAATCAAATGAGATATACAAGACGTCTATGAAAAGAAAATTTAACAGCTTTATATATCTACGAAATCAGTAAGACATTATTAAGTTTTACATTTCATAGAAAAATACTAAAAATTTCCTAATTAGAACAGAACAATGATTCTGAATCTGATTTTTTTTACTTTTAGTGCCAAAAATGAAACAATCTCATCATAATGTTGCCTCAAATCAGCATAATTGTTCCATTAATGAAACAACTCGAAAAATTGAAGGATTGAAAGAAATTCATATTTCTGTGTCATTTTTAGTCTATTTTACCATGATCTGAGTCTTAAATGTAGTGCATATATATTAAAAACTGCTAAACCCTGAGGAAAAAAAGGATAAAACTGATCTTGATTTCCTTCCCAGTCACACAACAAGAGCTGCATTCCCCAACTAGTCCTTTGTGCTCTTTCCTCAAACTTCAAATGCATAGGATTATTTATGACTTCATACCTATTTCGGCGTTCGGAGTTGACTTGACTTCTCTTTATTTACTTTCACTACTAATCAACTCTCAAATGCCTCGTCAGTAATAAAAAATAACAACTAACTCTAGCATAACGATGAGGTCCTTCATCAAGTCTCATCTTCGTGATGTCTCTGAGGAAATAGATCCCGACACATCAGTAATAGACTCAGAAAATCAGCAACCTGCCTCAAATCTATCTCCAAATAGAAACATTCCACCATCTCCAACATCAACTAAAAGTAATAAATTACAACGACTATTTCAAAGAGCAAAGGCCCCTACACAATCAAACCCAGCATTCAACATCCTTCCACCACTTTCAACATCAAACTCTGCATCTCCCACCATCAGAGGTACAAGAACTCACGAATGGGGCACTACAGCATCTCCTAGAAATTCAACAAGTAATAAACCAAGAGAGAGTTTTGAATCTTCAACAGATTCACCTATCCCTATTCAGCGTAATGAATCCAAAGATGATCTGAATCCTCTGATGTCGCCTTTGAATCTTGTCTCAGAAAATACAAATTCAGATCATAAAAGTACTCATAGAAAAGCTAGAGTATTTACCAAAAATGAAGAACTATCTATTATGTTAGGTGATATTAACAGTCAAAACTCAGATTCAAGCATCGATGACAGTAATGCTGAACTTATGAAGAATTTAAGCTTGAACAAAAATTCAACTCCTATCAAGGATCTTCTAAGTTCCCAAAACATAGTAAAACTGGATTTTAAAACCAGACCAAAGCTAGAGCATGATAGCAACTCAAACTCAGGTGATAGTGAATTCTCGTTTGAACAGGATAGTAAAGCGGGAAGAAACACGTCCATAAGATACTATAAATCAAAGGAGGAGGAAGAAAGAGAAGATTCTCCTCCAGTTATTCATCAACAAGGATATTACGTTAATGATTTAAATGATGAAGATTTTGATGATGATATGAATTACATAGATGAAGATGATGATTTTAATGACGATGAAGAGCTTTTTAATAGAGATTATTTTGATACTAATAAAACATCAAAGACGTCCACAATTCCAAATAAACAACAAGCAACAGATCTTTTGGAAACCCTTGAATTGAATCAGGAAAAGACACTCGGTCATTCATACGAGTTTGAAAATGCTGTCCAGAGTTACTCTACTCTAAGAACTAAAAGATCTTTAAAATACTATCAAATTCCAGAAAATTTGGATCGAGAATATAATAATGAAAGATATCAATTTTTAGACAATGAAGATTCTAAATATCCACCCGATTCAAATGAGGAAGATTATTCATATGATTCATTACTAGATGAAATCAATGTTGTTCCAGAAGATTATGAGTTTGAATCAAACAGTGAAGAAAATTTTAGCAATAATAACAAGAATAATGAAATAAGAAATGATTTGAAAAAAAAGAATAAAACTAGATCCAAATCTTTGAACTCAAGTCTAACTAAGATAACAAATGGTACCGTTTTTGAAAACTCATATCAAAACTCAAAGTTCAAAACAAATGATAAAACAGTAACATTGTTTAATAGATCAAGACAAAATTCTATCAAAAATGAACATCAACTTCTATCAACACCTGAAAAAATCATATATTCAACCCCAAATGGCTCTTTCACATCACCTAATCCAGGCTTTATCAATGAGAATTTAGAATTGTCTCCAATATCAGAAAGGTCAATGGATGAATCCCCATGAAACAATATTATAAACATCTGCATAGTGTAAAATAAATTTCAAAACTACACGCTTTATTAATAAAATTTAATTACTGTATTGAATGTCTGTATTTTGAACAAAAATATGTGTAAAGCTATAGAACAACAGGTTTTGAACCTCTTGTATTTCTTGAACGGTTGGAAGATTGAAAATACTCTTGATCATTAAGAACTTTTTCGGAGACTCTTCTACTTTCAAAACTGTTATTAGCAACTCTCATACCAAGTTTGGATAAGTTTAATTGCCTTTGTCTAATCTCTTGATATTTTTTCTCCATCATCTGCTTTTCTCTCAATCCGTCATGATATTTGTTAACTAGTATCGTTCTTTGTCTCTTTAAATCATTCAAGACATTTTTTGTGCTCTCCATTGTATTATCACATAATTCTAGAACTTCATGAGTCTTAAGCCTTCTACTCTGGTTTTTAAACCTGTCTAATGAAATTGATCTAGTATTCAATTGAACCTCAGATGCAATGGTTTCAAAAGAGTAAATTGAAGCATCTCTGGTACTCGAGTTCGATTGAATATTACCAAAACATGATCTTGGTCTTTCATTTCTTGTCTTTCTCATTTTCAACTGTGTAGATTCGTCTTCATCATCATCAATTATAATAGTTTCCCATAAATCACCGTTATCCATTCTTTTCAGCACAGTTTGATATTCTTGAGAGTTTCTTGGTTTGATAAATTCACGAATTGATGAGTTATTATGATTATCATCTTCAGTTAAATCAATAATTTCAGGTGAATCTATTACTGAAGTAACATCAGTTGATATAGTAATATTTGAAAAGGCTTCACTGAATTCAGATTGTTCAGAATATTGACTTGGTATTGGTGATAAAGGTTTAGAGACTTTAAATTTGTTCACTGTTGATCTGATTTGATATGAATCATTTGTATCATTCGGAAACACTTTATATACGTTTTGATTATGATAACTTAACTGAGTTTCAGTTGGATAAGTTTTGAATGCTTTTTGAGTTAATGTTCTGTTTGAACCTTCTTGCTCGAATAAAGGTGATTCAATTTCTTGAATGGAATCTTCTTCTTCTTCTTCTTCTTCAGTTGGAACTGATTCAGATTCAGGTTGTAACGGAGTAGTTAATGAAATTGTGGAGACTGAATGATTTCCAAAGATCATTGGATTGGATGAGGTGTTGATTGAAGCGGGCATAGATTTTTTAGTTTTATCATTATGAGAGGTTGTGGAGTATAAATTATTAGACGATTGTAAGATAGTTAGACCAAGATTACTCAATTGGTTAGCAATATCATCAATATCCTCCTCCTTTTCTTCTTCTTCATCATCATCAGTGCTCACATCATGGAGAACTTCAATTGTCTCATTCTCGACTGGAATAGTAAATATTTCATTATCTTTGTATGATTTTGATTGTTCAATGGATTTTTCTGTTATTTCTTGTATTGAGTAATCCACATGATCATCACAATCATCTTTTATATTTTGGATTGATTGATCTTGAGCGGAATGATCAACTAAATCCTGAATGGAGTCTTGAATTGAATAATCACTTGATGTGTTAGAAACAATACGTTCTTGTGATATTTTAGCAAGTGGTAATAGTTCAAATACAGAATCATGTGAGTATTTAGATGGGGAAATTCTATGATTTGATCCCATTATTTCATTATTAGCTTGTTCATCATGTATACTTCTATCGAAGTCAAAATCCGCCGGCTCATTATTTGGTATTATTGGTTGATTTTGGATGAATTCAAAGTTAGTTAATGATTTAGAATGACTATGTCTATGAGCATGTCTAGTTCTTGGGTTGAATGGAGGTATAGTATCTTGATGAGCAACGGGGCCTCCAAATCGGAAGGTTCCTCTGTTTGGTGATTTTAATAATCCATTGGGAGTGTATATATTCAAACCAGGGGAAGTTACTTGATATTCACTATTATTGACTTTCTTATTTTTTGTTGTAGTATCTGGTAAATTCGTGAATTGTTGATTAGATTTTTGTAATTCTTGTTTCTCATGTGATTGGGGTTTAATGTTTGGGAATGAGAAAGATTGATTAAGAGTATTGTTCTGTCTTTGTGCAGCAGGACTTGGATTTTTGATCTCTTCTTCATTGTCCAGGTTATATTTATTCTTTTCAGGAGTATTTATTGAAGATGATGGATTTGATAAATCTGGAATTTTAATCATTACTTCATTAAGAACGTCTTGAGTATTTGATTTTGAGATGTTCTTGATAATTTTGTTATTGAATCTATTTTCATTGAAATCAGTTGTAGAGTTATGATCTGAAAATAATCTTTTTGGTTCAGTTGAAAAGCATTTGAATTTATCCAATATCGAAAAATCTAATGGTTGATAATTAACACCGTTAAATACCATTGATCTAGGCCTTGTTTTATTCATATTCTTAGGCGATATCAGTGGAGGAAGGTTGATTTCCATGGGTATTGGGACTGCTGTTTTGTTTAACTGGGATTGTGAATATATCAATAATTTTTTTCTTGAGTTTGTTTTGGTATTTGCTATGATTTCAGTGATTGATTCAGCAATACTTGGAGTCTTCCTATGAGCATGACAATTTGACGATATAGTTTTTTCACTTTGGGATCTTTGATGTGTGTAAACCGCACCAGTTCTTTGAACAGGTTCATCATTTGCCAGGTTCGTTGCATCTTGATCTTCTTCATCATCAGTTATGTTAATCCATGAATCATTATGAATGGAAGGTATTGAAGAGTCATAAGTCGTATCATCTTCTTCATCAGGAGGTAATGAGAATCTAACCTGTGAAGTGGAGCCAGCTAATTGTCTCTTTGACGGAGATCCATATTTCACCATTGAAGATTGTAAAACCTGACCATCTGAAGCAACATAAGTGTTTCTTATTTGTGATTTCATTATCTCATCAGTTGCTATTGAAGTTGGCCTTCTTTTATGAGTACGATAAGACATATTTGTGTTGGATCTTCAAATATCTGATAATTAATGTATAATGTGATAAATTGAAAAATTTTTCTTAATAAATGTAAACCTGAAACGAAATAATAGAGTGGAGAAATAGAATTAAAGTGGGTTTTGAATGGCTTTGTAAATCGACAATTTAAGAGAATATTTTAGGCTTGATTATGTGGTTAGAATGGTAATACAGTTAAATTTATATGTCAATCTTTAAGTTGAATTCTTCTTTTCAGAAACTCTGATCGTAATTTGATTCTCTTTGTTTACCTTTTCCCCGATTGGGCGAATGTCCTCATCAGTCTCTGTGGTGTCTGGATGTCATGACATTTCTGGACATGTCTGGAATCTGTAGCCTGCTGGACACATGATGTTTTTGTGTCAAAAATAGTTTTTGATTCATAAAAAGCTACAAATTTATTCTTTTAGATTATAATCAACTAAAACATGAAAATATGTAATTAATAGTTTCTGAAGAAATTAAATAATAAAGCACCAACAACTAAAAACAAGAACCAAATGAATACTTTAAAAGAAGACCCTTAAATAAACTAAATATGATAAAATCAATAATTTCAACATATCTATAAGACAACATTTTTGGCCAATTTATTTTTATATTGACCAATTGTACCATCCCATCTGGTGGCAGTTTTATTCTCAACGACGAAAATATCTTTAGCAATTTTATCTAATAAACGGAAATCATGCGAAACGACACAAACACCACCGTTGAATGAGTTGATAGCCTCGGCTAAAGAATCAATAGTTGGAATATCTAAACCATTGGTAGGTTCATCTAATAATAAGATATTTGGAGCTTCTAAGGCTAATAAAGCGAAAACAACTCTTGAACGTTGGCCTTCTGATAAAGTAGCCATTTGAGAGGTTTGTTGTTCACCAGTTAAACCATAACGACCTAATTGACCTCTCCAGTATTGGAAATCTTGGGAAATATGAGCAAATTTATCACGAACGAATTCTAATGGAGTTTTGGTTAAATCTAATTGATCAGCTGAATGTTGGGAGTAAACACCAACTTTAATATGTGTATGTCTTGAAACTCTACCAGATTGAGCTTGAAGTTCACCAGTCATAATTTTTAATAAAGTAGATTTACCAACACCATTTGGCCCAACTAAAGCAACTCTTGAATCCATATCAATACCGAAATTCAAGTGTTCATATAAGTTATGTTCTTTAACACCATCATAAGCAAAAGAAATATCATCGAAAGATAAGACTGGAGGTGGTAGTTTTTCAACATCAGGAAAAGTGAAAGTGAAAACTTTATCAGGAACAACTTTTTCGATTAAACCATCAGCTTCCATCTTATCTAAGATTTTTTGTCTTGATTTAGCTTGTTTAACTAAATTTGCATAAGTACCAGCTGAAGCAATAAATTTTTTGATATGAGCGATTTCTTCTTGTTGTTTGTTATAAGATTTCATTTGATTGGTTTCTAATTCAGTTCTAGTTTTCACATATGAATCATAATTACCACCATACATCATGATTTTTTTCATTCTCATATCAATCATGTTGGTACAAACACCATTTAAGAAATCTTGGGAATGGGAAACTAGAACTAAAGTACGGTCGAATCTCTTTAGATATTCTTCTAACCAAACACAAGCTTCTAAATCTAAATGCGCAGTTGGGTCATCTAATAGTAATAAAGTTGGTTTGACGAATAAAGCTTTTGCTAAAGCGACACGCATTTTCCAACCACCTGACATATCTTTGGTTTTTTTGTTAATAGTAACGGCATTGAAACCTAAACCGATTAAAATAACAGCAGCTCTCGATTCGAAAGTTGAGGAATCCAAGCCATCAATTCTTTCATATAAACCTTCTAGAATAGGGGATTCTGGACCTTCCTCAATAATGATACTTTCAACCTGGTCTTCTAATCTTTTCAATTCAGCTTCAGCTTCACGAACAACATACTCTAAGGCAGAGTATTCAGATGGTTCAGCTGGTTCATTTAATAAATAAATATCAATTGCTTCTGGAATTGGGAATTCTCTAGCAGCAATGGCATTTAATAAAGTAGATTTACCACAACCATTTTCACCTAATAAACCATAACGACGACCATAATTTAATTCTAATTCAGAATCTTGGATTAAGACTTTACCGTGGAATAATAATGAGACAGAAGATAACTTGATATCTCTTGAAGTTTGTAAAGAAGCTAGAACACCGGTAGTAACACGATCAGATAGACCATCTTTATCTTGTTGTAATTTTAATTTGTTAATTTCTTCAGCAGTATCTTCGACTGTCTTATCTTTTTTGGTTTTTTTACCTGAAGCAGCCTTTTTAGCGTCTCTTTTAGCTTTTGATGCAGAAACAGCCATGATTAATTATAGATGAATCCCTTGAATTTAATTATAATTGGAAAGTTTCTCTCTGCAAGTCTCTTGTGAAAAAAAAAAAAATGAAGAAAAAAAACTAAAAGTAGGGCAACCCCAATGTTGCCCCACCCGATGACTTTGGCGGTGTCTGGGTGAATTACGAGCCAGTAAGGATTTTGGATATCTATAGAAGTAGTTTACTAGTATATTAAGTTGCTTGTTATACAGTAATGGTGGTGGTTTTTGAGGTAATTGATAGTCTCATGGTGTTTTTTGGTTTAGCTTTTGTTTTATTCAGTGAAATTCTTGTAACGCGTTGTTCAAGTTAGTAACATAATCATTGAACATTTCATAGGCTTCGGGTGCTCCACTAACTAAGATATTACAACATTTATCAGTTGATACAACGTCGTTGGTGAAAAGACAGCCAGCATGGTTGTTAGGTTGAGAAAATAGCATTTCTTCAATGTATGAATTTGAAACTTTTCCTAAATTTGAGATTTCTAAAATTGTGTCTCTTGGTTGTTCAACTTTATTCATCAAATAATCCTTTTTATCAACATATTCCAACATCCCAACCAGTTGTGCTGAATTTCTTTGATTTTCTAATGAGAGTTGAGAGTCTATGTATCTCACATAATTCCAGTCTACTTCAGTGTTATTGTTCTTCATGTTGACATTGATACCAGTGACACATAGTCCATAAGCTCTTTTATATTTATCTGGTAAGAATTTTCTTAAATTAATTGGAATCATAACATTGATTTCATCTCTATTGAAAGCTTTCAAATTAAAATATAATAATAAAGAGGTGAATGAGACTTTATTCTTTTTTAATATTGTTTTAAGGTTTGATAATTGGTGTTTATTTATTTGGATCAATTTTTTAGTCGTGTTGAAACTTGAGGTATCTTTCTTCAATTTAGGCATGATATCAATCTTTGTATCTTTCTCTTTCCAAACAAATTCAAAAAACAATGTCTTAATAACAAACCAAATTGATGGTTTATATAAATCACTTTTAATTTCCAAGTCATCTTCGATTTCCAATCCGTGTTGTAAATTGATCAAGTCTTGTAGAAAAAATGATGAGGTGTTTCCATCAACTAACGCATGATCCGTGACTAAGATGATCCAATTTGAATCAAAGATAATTAATTTCCATAGTAATTGGGATATTGAATCGGTATTAAATATAATATCATGAGATTTCTTGATTAAAGTAATGACTTCTTCATTTGATTTACCATCATTAACATCTGGGGCTGAACTTTTTACAATAAATTCAACGTGATTCTTAATATCGTAATCTTTTAATTCAACAACTTCGTCATTGACGATGTTTGATCTTAATACTTTTCTTGTACTGACCAGTTTTTCAACATTACTTAACAATTGAGCATGGTTACTGATTGGATGTTTGGTCTTTGCAGCAACTATGAAGTTTGAGTATGATCTGATCTTGTTTCTTTGATAATTATAACTTTCAAAAGAAGAAGTTTTTCTGGACATGATCTTGTTGACTCTTGAATACTGTCTGTGCGATATGTATTAAAATTATGGCACTTATATAGGAGTTTTACTCTTTTTTTAAAGTTGAGACTTGATTAAGTGTTTGGCACCTAGTGTTTTCTATCTGTTCTCCTATGTATAACACCTGTATCCTGTGTGTTGAACTCCTAATTGCTGTGCCCCTATATTATATATTATGTAGTGAAATACGGAACTCCGAACTATATAAGAGGACTTTTAGGGCACTGAACCCTTGGGCCGTTACTATTATGAGATGGAATAAGTTACCCAAGAGTCCCCAACTGATCATATACATGATACTGTATTAAGTACTCATTCATAGAGTATCTCGCTTCAATGAACTCAATTCACACGTAAAACTGGAATCGCTTCCAAACATTATCATGAGAATTAAACCCTTCTATAGTTCAGACTTGCTGGCACAAAAATGATGCATTTAAAAGTTATAACTATTGAATACTCCACAAAATCACAGTTGACTCCGGTTAAATTCAATTGACTCCTTCTGTATTATGTAATATTTCAAACACCTCAACACCATGTTTTTATTTGATGGATCAGTAAACAATAATAAAAATATAAATAATAAATATATAAACAATAAAAAAATAAAAACATACAAAACAAATTCAAAACATAAGAATGCAAAAAAGAAAAAGAGTAGTTTACTCCTGTGAAAATTGTCGTATAAAGAAGCTCAAATGTGACAGAACCAAGCCAAGTTGTACTGCGTGCTCGAAGTCATCGTTGGCATGTGAATATCTAGGAACTGTTTCACTTGATAAAAACATCGATTTACAAATAAATAGAATGAAGTCAAAACTTTATGAATTACAAGCAAAAAGAAAAATGCTCAATGATCACAACTTAGGTGAAGATGTTTCTTACTCACATATTTTGCATTTCGCTTATTTAATAACATCCAACATCTTTTTGAACGCCATTAGAATTACTCAAGATACAATGGGAGACCTATACAATGTTCCAAAATTGATACTGGAACAATTAGATAAAGAAAAGGATCTTATATCACTATCAGAGCTCCTGAGAATGGATTTGAAAGCAAACAATGAAACTTTGAAAGAGTTGTTAATACCTTATTTCATTGATCCTGATCTAAACTTTTGGAATTGTATCAATCATTTCTTTAATTCTGAATTATATTTATCTTATTCATATCTAAACCAAGCTGAAATAATAGATAAAACCAGTCATATGGTGTATAAATTCAAATCAAACCAAGATTTAAACAAAGCTGACTATCTTTCTTGTGGTATAATCTTAGCAATAATAAGGATTTCATCAATATCAATTTATAACTGCGGGTATCCAACGTTAGATTCCATTCGTCCGTTTGACTCAAAACTATTACATATAGCTATGTTATGTCTTGAAGAATCTTGGACTCATATGGATAAAAATAATAAAGACTATATGAACTTAATGTTATTAGTAAATCACTTAGAAAGATTTTCCCCGGAAACTTTAGGTCCAATATTATACAGAGAAAGAGTTAAATCAACTAGAGTAATGACACACTTTCGGGAATCAGGTTTGATTATAGATTCGTCTGACGATTTCAAAAGAAGGCAATTTTATTCTTTATTAGATTGTGAGTTTCTTGAACTAATTTATGGCGGTACTCCACTCACAATTAAAAGCAATCAATATACGGTTCAATTGCCACAGTTATCCAATGGTCCTGATGATGACGTTATTAATGCTTGTTTTGCTGAGAGAAATAAAATTTCGAAATTGGTAGCAGAAATCTCTTCATTGATTGAAAATGTTAAGATACCTGATAAATTCACTGAATTTCTGCTATATTTGGAGAAAGTTCATAATTTCAACTCGAATTTAAGTGATATTCTAGCATTAGATTCTTCAACCAAATATAAAAGATGGATTAAATATGTTAAATTTCTAAACTTTCTTGATTTGAATTCAGTGGAGTATATGATTTCAATGCATTTATTTTTAGGTATTGAAAATGATCCAAAAGCTTCAAAGGAAATATTATTACAAATTTTGAAATATTTGTCAAAAGCATCAAATCAAGCATTGATATTATCATATTTTTTCAACCCAAATCATCAAGACTTTTATGATCTACAAAAACATTTTGGTTATTCAATTCAATTAATCCCAAGAATAACACAGTCTGTTCATCGTGCTTTACAATACGGAATGACATTATTCACCAGATTGTCTCTTCAATTGACTGACACTCCTGTGAACAAAGAAAAGCAAATTAATCTAATAAGGAAAACTGTCACAATTCTGCTCACAAATTCTAAGATTATTGTTTCAGCAATTGGTAAAGTGTCCTCGACTTACTCTTATGCTAAAAGATTATACATGATCTTATCCTTTATTATACTAAGTCTTCTAAATGATGAAGATATGTCAATCAATGATCGATTCAGACAAAGGATATTAGATCAGTCATCTAAAATTGTACCATTTGATGATGAAGTGTTAGAATTCATTTTAAAAGATTTAACAGTCTTAACTGGAGTTGGTGAACTTCAAAATTATCAAGAGCCTATAAACTCGTACATTGATGAGCTTTTAGACAATGTTGCGCTGGACACCAACACCATTGAGCAACTAGATAAGCTCTTGGGCTCTCAGAGTTTTCTCAGTGCGTAATTTTTATCAATTTATAGAGCAAAGCAATAACTAATAAATAATAGATTGTACAAAAATAAAATCCGAGATAAACAAATATATTTAATCATGATGTAAACAAAGAGATTGAACTGTTATTCAGCCATCACATGGACAAACCGAAGAAGACAAGAAACAGGGTCGTGTACTCATGTTATCTGTGTCGAAAGAGAAAGTTAGGTGTAAGCTCATTCTCGTTCTTACCGTCATTATTGCTCAATTATATACTAACATCAATCGTCAAGTGTGACAGAAATAAACCATCTTGTAAGAATTGCACTACATTGGGAATAGAATGTCAGTATGATTCATCAAATGAGACTTCAAGTCAAATCAGCATTGAAAAGAAAATAGCAACCCTTGAGTCACAACTATCCACGTTAATAGAACAAAGAGATGCCATAACTTCATCAGATAAGGATACTACAGATTTAGCTAAAGTGATATGTTTCACCCATCCAATAGTTAAAAATAAATACCTGGACTCGTGCAAATCAGCTGTGCTTGTGGAAACTTTCTCAAAGACTTCAAAGACTTGTTTCTTCAGGAATGGCATTTATATTTCAGATTTAGAACTGATGAAAAATGACTTGAAACAAGGTGGTTCTGATATTTCAAGATTGATTAAACCGTATATTAAAAACCAAACAAAGATTTGGAAGTTGGTTGACCATTTCTTCTACTCTGAATTGCAATTTTCTTACCCATACATCAATAAGAATCTATTTTATACAAATTTATCGAATTTTTATAAAACTCAGTTTCCTGATTCTTTATCAAAACAACAATATATCCTATTAGGTACTTTACTGATCATTTTAAGAATTTCATACACTTCAAAATATAACTGTGAAGATGAGTCAAGTCCAGATTATGAACATGATCCTGATTATATTGGTCCAGAAGCTTGTACCATGGCATCATTATGTATTGAATCAAGTCAAAAACATCATATTATTTTATCTTTAGAAGGTTTAGAACTGTTATTACTGGCTCTAATGTATGCTAGAGCTGCACCTGAAGCTATAAGTACATTGTTATCAAAAGATAGAATCACTGTTTATTCTATTGTTCAAGCATCTATCGGTTTAGGGTTGCATCAAGATAAAGGTGATGACCCTAATGCTCAACATTACAGAAGAATCTGGTATACTCTGTTGCAGTTAGTTCGATTAGATTTCACCTTTGCAGGGTCACCTATTCAAGTCTCTGAAAACACATATACTACAAAATTACCAATTATTAATCCCAATGAATCACCTGATGATATTACAATAAATGAAGGATTTCATGAACTTTTCAAATATCATTCTATCATCGTTAAATTATCTGAGATGACTAACAATGTTAGAAATCCGCCAAGTTTGAAAGATTACTTGAATTTTCTTGATTGCATTATAGAATCAAAGACTTCGATTGAAGACATTTTAAAATTGGATTCTTCAACAAGGGCAACTCGTTGGAAAAAAGCACTAATTTTTGGAAATTTTGTCGATCTTTCAATGTTGGAATATATGTTATGTTACACAATCTTTTTATTTCATGATGATGCAAATAAATCAAATGAAGATATTACTAGATCATTGATTAGATTAGTTAATGTTTCTAATGAATTGAGCAAATTAGTTTATTTCTTAGATCCTGCCAAAAATCCAGAATATGATATGAGAAAAAACTTTGGATATAGTCCTCATTCAATTCATGGAATAATACATTTAGTTCATAGAGCTCAACAATTTTATTTCACAATATCTTTCAAAATAGGTTATCAATTTGAAAATGAATTAATGGATCATTCAAAAGTCGATTTTCATTTGAATGAAACCATGGTATCAAGAATAATAGAATTATGTTACAATAACATTCAAGTTATAACTAATAGTTATAGTACATTATCACAACGTTATCGCTATGCAAAAAAATTTCATTCATTAGCGAAATTTCTAGAAACAACCTTTTTTGATTCTAACTTAAAATTTTCTTCAAATTTAATTGAAGCTTTATCAACTTATGAACCAATATCAAAACTTGATATGGAAGCATTAATCTATATTGATAAAAATATGGCTAAATTGGAAGGAACACTTGAATCTGATAAAAATAGCGATCAATATGTGGGTCAATTAACCGATTTCTTGGAGGGGAATACTTTTACTATTGACACTAAAGTAATTGAACAACTGGATAACTTTTTAAACTCACAGAACTTTAAATAATAGATAATAATAACAATAATAATATGTAGTACTAACTAGAAAAATTCTAGAACTTCTCTAGCCATCTTACAATATCCACAATCATTTCATCAATTACATGATGTTGGGTAGGATATTTGACAACTTGAATATCGTCATCATTCAATTGATCATTTGACTTGATTGACAATCCATACTTTTCAAAAAATGGTTTTGAATATTTGAGAAAGACACAATCATCAAACTCACCATGAATTGACAATATTTTCAGTTCATTAATTGGGAAATCGTTCATTATTTTCAAGTCTTGAGATGATGATAATCTAAATAATGATTCAGGATATGATGATTCATTAAACCCTTTCAGTTCATCATATGATTTATTATACAATTCAACTTCTTCAAAATCATGTAATCTATTAAGCAATAATGAAGTCAAATCATAACAACCCACAATAGGTATTATACCATCGATTAATTCACTAAATTGACTTGCAAATCTAATTGTGGAATGACCACCTAATGAAACACCAGATATGATTTTCCTAACGTTATAATTTGATAATAATGGGAAATAACAATTAAAGTATTCAAGACATAGTTTAATATCAGATACATTACCATCAATTATACTCAACATATCATGAGCATGATATAAATTTCCATTTTCCCAATCTTGATTCCTTTGAGCGTCAATTGTTCTAAATCCATGATTTCTTTGATCGAAGTTGATGATTATTAAAGGAATAGTGGTATCTTTGTATTCAAGAAGGATCTTTGTGGTTAATGATTTCATATATTGTGAACTTTGGGTTCTGCCATGCATCAAGAATAAAACGTTTAAATTTGAGCCATTTTCAACTTTCGTTTCTACTGGGTTTATTGATTTGTAATATATGAATATCTTTATTCCACTGATGAAATATTCTGAATAATTGACTTCCTCGAGGGCTTCTTCAAATCTAAATGACATTTTCTTTGGATTATTTTAAAGAATTCAGAGTTTATTTTTCGGCTCGGGTCTTAATATTTTTACGTCTGTTTTGACTACTATGGAAACATTTATTGAGGATAAAGTAAGAAGTTCAATCTCTACATAAATTTTCTAGGAATAACATAATCCCAGACTTTATCAAAAACGATTTGATCATTCTCCAAAGCTTTTAAATGATGTTTCAAGAAGAAGCTCGATTTATCTGATTTTAAACTTGATTCACTTTCTAATTTAATTCTCCAATCATCTTCAACTCTACCCATATCATAAGTCCAGTAATTAACATTAACTGCACTTAAGGGATCATTGTGCTTGATTCTGAATTCATTCTTATTCCATGATCCATGATAAGTTCCTGATAATTCTTCATATTTAGGTAATCTAACAATACCTGAATCTTGAATATCTGATAAAACCCATTCATCAGTTGAATAATCATAAGAAGTTGTTTTGATTCTATCATGACTTTTCATTGTTTCAATTTCCATACCTTTCATTATTGTAGCTTGTTCGAAAACTGGAGCTTCTGTTAATTGAGATTCATTCAAAATTGGTAATTTAATTTCCCCATTATATAATTTCAAAGTTGAAATTTCTGGAGTTGGCCAATTTTGTGGCCAATCTGCCGTTGATAATGATATTCTTAGTTTATGGCCTTTTGCTAATTTGATACTTAAAACGTCTAACTTGATTTCAATTTCATATTTTTCATTAGGTTTTAATAAAGTTGGAAATTCATCTGATTCTCTATGAGTTAAATTTAACTGACCCCATGAAATTAAAACTTCTTCTCCACTATTCGGATAGATATCAATCAATTTAACGGATAAGTTACTCAACTCTTTATCTGATGATATATTAACTTTTAAGATTGGTTCACCCAATAAATCTATTTCATTTGAAAAAACTTCAGAATCAAATGATAAACATTTTCCATCTTCTAACTTTTGATCTGCTGGGAAATCACCTTTAAATCCAAATGGGCAATATGTTCCTCTGAATAAACCATGTGATAAAACTCCACTAATCTCGTAATCAACATTCTCTGGTTCTTCAATTAGTTTATTATTTGAACCAATGAACAAAGACTTGAATTTTTTATCCTTTGGATTCTTCAATGAAATCCATTTACCTTCTCTAAATGAATAAGAATCTTGAATTCCACAAGGATCTTGTAAATAAGTTGTGAATTTAGGCAGTTTAAAATCTTTAATATTTAAAGTTTCTGGGTCTAGATATTTTTTGAACCAATTTAATGATAATTGTTGATATCCAATCTTTGGAGCAGGTTCTGCCATTTCCGGATATTCATGAACCCAAGGACCAACTAATCCTGCAGTGTCAGGGTGTGGTAAATTATCAACCATTCTAAAAACAGGAGTTGTATAACCGTCTCTATAACCACCAATTGTTAAAACTGGAATATCAACTTTTGAGTAATCTTCATTGATTGAGCCATGTTTCCAATATTCATCTCTAGTTTGATGTTCGATCCAATTTTTAACCATTGGTTCAACGTTTAATCTTTCTAACCAATTCGCTTTCCATTTGGAACCAACAACTTTGGGATCTTGTGGTCTTGGTGCATAAACACCCATTGTGGAACCCCACCATAACATATCTGAAGCAAGTAAGCAACCACCTCTGTAATGGACATCATCGGAGTATCTATCATCTGTTGACATCAAAGTAATGATGGTCTTTAAAGCAGGATGTTGTTTTGCTGCGATTTGTAAACCATTGAACCCACCCCAAGATTTACCAAACATACCAATATTACCATTTGACCATTTTTGTTTAGTGATCCAATCGAAAGCTTCTAAGGCATCATCTTGTTCTATTTTCAAATATTCATCAGTTAAAACCCCATCAGATGAAGATGCACCTCTCATATCAATTCTAATTGAAGCTAATCCATTCCCAGCATACCAAGGGTGTCGGATTTGATCTCTTTGGATAGTGACATCTGTTCTATATGGGATGTACTCTACTAGAGTACCAACTTTTAAGTCATCTTCCCATGCCTTTTTAGGAATCCACATATGAGCTTGTAACTCAGCACCGTCCTTCATTGGAATTCTTAAATTTTGAAATTTTAAGATCTCATGTTGTAATGAAGATGGTTCTAAAACCTTGGTGATTGCTTTTGGGTTTGTGTTTCTAACATTGAAAGCCATTGTTGTTAAAAAATACGTTCAAAGGCTATTTAAACTTATGGTCGTTATAAAGTTGAATTTTTAGTGTCTTTTTATACTTGTTTTCATTCGGTAATTGAAAAATAGGTAGGTTGATCCCCGTTACTTGAAGAGTGTTGAATATTTAGTGAAGTTTTTCCTGTAAAAAGTCAATCTCCCCTGTGAATGGAATAGTATAAACGATGATTTATAGTCGAATAGTGCTTTAAAACCGAGTCTTTACAAGTGTTAAAATGGTATTTTTAACCAAATTTGAATAAAGTTGCGGAGATGATTAAGTTTTTAGTCAAAACTGGCTAAATTAAACGAAATAACCCGCTTATGATTTCTACTTATAAGATGGTTTTATTTAACGACTGTGAATCAGAAGTGTAAAAAGGAAAGAAGAGCAAAAAAGGTATTCAAGACAAACTCTAGAGTCTATTCTCAGATGTCATTTATTTACTAATAATAAGCGGACTTGTTAGTCTTAGCGATCTTCAACTCGATGAGAGACATCAACCGTTTTGGCTACTCCAATTGTCTACATGTATGTAAGCCCTCAAGATTCGTTTAATCTATAACGCGATTGATAAGATAATAGATTGGAGTGGCATGGTATCATGATAGACTATTCGTTACTCGGAGCTTTGATTATTTAATTAATTCACGAATAAAATGATCTAATTCTCTGTTGGATGTAATTTTACAGATGATAAAATTTGAACTACCAATCTCAAATGAGATTTCCTATATGCTAGTTTAAAAGCAATATATAATTTGATAATCTTTAGGTCATTAAGTCTGGTGCTGACAATATCTGTGTTGAAATATTATTGTATTCGACTTATACTTCAATGTTTTCTAATCAACTTGTTTTATATTAATCATGTTTTTATCAGCTTTTTGTGCAGGTAATCTTGAATTGAAGATTCTGTGGTTTTTGGGATATTTACCTTCAAAAGTATCAATTTTCAAACACTTCAAGATTGGCTACTTTTGAGGTTTGGTCAAACAAATATAGCTGCCTTCTTTCAAATTCGTTTGAATGTGTTACATCTATGTCTTTAACATTAAAAGATTTGAAGAAATGTAAAGAAATTGAATCTGAGTATTATGACGTTTCAAGAGATCCATGTTTGAAATCAGTATGAAGTTCAATTCCAAATAATTCATTAATTCCGTTTCAAATTGAATTAGTCATTAAATTAACTATGTCAATTTCATGTAGTCTCGCTGAAAACTCTTTTTTATGATATCTTATACCTTTCCGTTTCTTCACATGGTGGTGATACTGGATAAACCCTAATTTACTATCTACAAAGTTCCATTGGCTAATCCTGCTAGTATAATTTGATCTTATTGCAAGAGATTTTATGATTTTACTCAAGTTTAAACTTATTCAACAAAGATTATAATATAGAAGTGGTGTATAGAAACTTCGTGCGATTGCAACGAATGCTACATTATTCCTTTGTACAACAGTTAAAATGCTATCTCCAGATGCAGAATTTGGCTAAGCAGCTTCTTTCTTCCTCAGTCTTTATTATAGTTGTTTTTAAGCTTATTCCCTACATAATTTACCAACTAAAGAAAGGGGTGCCGGAATTGGAGTTTGTTTACTTTTTGGTAGATTCTCTGAGTTTTTGCGGCATCAATCTGTGATTTGTGGTTAGTTGTTAGTTTTGGGATGATACTTAGATCTCTGGTTATCATTGGTTTTCTTACCATTTGATCCTTTAGATTTACTAATTTTATATTATTATTATTATTGAGGGAATGAGGAGGGCATAAATTATAATATATATGATATGGGTCTTTAGGCGTTTATAAGTTTTGTTAATACATGATGTAGTTGAATTGTTTCGTTTCATAATTAGTGGTTAATGAATGATGTTACGGTACTGTACCAGTTACTCACGTGATTACTCACATCATAACTGATTCTATTAACTTCTACTACACTCTAGAATATTCTAATCATCTATTCCAGAACATTCTATTCTTATAACGAAGCTACAACTAGACGTCTATATAAGGACCTCTAGTCGTCCACAAATTGTATACTATATTTTATATATAGAAGAGATTGGTATTACTATCACTGAACGTATCAAATAGACTAATACATTAATCACCCATAAAACACATAACAAATGATGATATTTATAGTTTAATGATATATAATATT
Organism: Phaffomyces antillensis; assembly: GCA_003707195.2. Classification (NCBI taxonomy): domain Eukaryota; kingdom Fungi; phylum Ascomycota; class Saccharomycetes; order Phaffomycetales; family Phaffomycetaceae; genus Phaffomyces; species Phaffomyces antillensis. The sequence continues at coordinate 116,831 of PPNI02000010.1, forward strand.
AGATGAATAATGATTTACAAATGCTTATATAAAAATTCATTTATATTTCAACTATTTAAAAGTTCAAATAGTAATCAATACCAAAATCCGCCGTTCTCCGTCGCTAAAATGAAGTTTTGGTTAACACACTTATTTTGATGACTTTGTCTTAGTTCAAAGCATCATTAGATCAGTAATAGCTCTGTGCACGCTTAAGAAGAGCTCAATGATAATACCTACTTAGTAAAATGTTGAGTTATTATCAGTTAGTTGTAACATTTTGGCAGTTTCTGATTACGTAATTATTTTCTTGAATTTTGAATTCAAATTTCAAACGTGTTTTTTCCGAAATGCAAACAAACTGAAAAATAACTGTTGATAAAGAAGTGGAGTATTAAGTACATTCTTCAGTTTATACTTATACTATACTCATTCCATATTGATATAAGCTACTTAAACTGCATAATATATCTCATACATCCATTTCAGTATGCATCAAATAATAACCTATGCTATTGTAATAGCATTAACATTAGTGGTTTTAGTACGTATTATCAATGAAAACAAAACACAAACGTGTTTCACTGCCCTAGAAACCAACAATTACTAACATTGACATTAATAATAGATCTATTCTACAGTTTATCTATTTTCACATAAACCAAGAGCAATCGATCCTTCAGAGCTCACATATATCACCACGCTAAAAGATAACAGTGGAATTGATCCAATTCCCAAAAAACTACCACCAAAAAATTCTCTAGTTTCCATTGATGATATTCAATTGAGTGTTGTTATTCCATGTTATAACGAAACACAACGTTTAAAAATCATGCTTGATGAATCAATCAGTTATCTACGAGAAACTTATGGGAATAAATGGGAGATTGTCATCGTTGATGATGGTTCTATAGATGGTACTTCCGAATATGCATTGAGTTTGGCCAACGATGAATTCAAATTATTGCCCGATCAACTAAGAGTCATTAAGTTGGTTAAAAATAGAGGAAAAGGTGGTGCTGTCACTCATGGAACTCAATTTATTAGAGGTGAATATGGGATTTTTGCAGACGCTGATGGTGCTTCTAAATTTAGTGATGTTTCTAAATTAATTAAATCCATTGAAAATTCTAAGGATAAAGCAGCTATTGCGATCGGCTCAAGAGCTCATATGCTGCAATCTGATGCCGTTGTTAAGAGATCATTCATTAGAAATTTCTTGATGTATAGCTTACATACTTTAGTTTATCTGTTTGGGATTAGAACCATTAAAGATACACAATGTGGATTTAAATTGTTTAATAAGAAAGCAATCTCAATGATTTTCCCATATTTACATACAGAAGGATGGATTTTTGATGTTGAGATTTTAATTATTGCAATTAGAAAAAATATTCCAATTAATGAAGTTGCAATTTCATGGCATGAAGTTGATGGTTCAAAAGTTGATTTAGCTAGAGATAGTATTAATATGGCTATTGATTTGATTGTTACTAGATTAGCATATATTTTGGGTATTTATAAAGATAATTAAGGATATAAATAAAATAGATAGATAATCGCATGAATACAATAATTTATTACTACAGTCTCCATTGTATTCCAGATGGTTTTCATTTTATTCTAATCATTAAGTAATATAACAGGTGAATCATTCCAATTTTCTGTTTAAGATTCTTGCATTATCCATTAGAGTTTCAGATAGATCTTCAAAAGTAAAACTATCATTAGCTAAATTTTCAAAAGCGTTAATTAACCTAGGCATATCAATTTCTAATTCAACTTCTAAATTTTCATCTTGATTATTATTATTATTTTTAACTTTTGAATATTGTTGAACTTTAGTTAAATCAAATCTGGTTGATGATTTATCATGGATTATTGAGGTTCTATATTTTTGTCTTTCGATTTCAGGTGTTTTATTTTCAAATCTTTCTGGATTTTCATTAGATATCACTTCTAATGATAAACTTATTCTATAATCCATCTTCAAATCCCCTGTATGAATAAATAAAGAATCAATTCTTTTCTTTTCAATGTTTTCTATAACTCTGTTTGTCTTTTTATCGTAAGAAATTCTAAAATTCTTAGGAATCTTATCCTTTGAGGCTTCTCTAAATTGCTTATCAACTTGATTTGTGATCATTGTCTTAAATTTTTTTGGAGTTCTTTTAACTAAATCAGTTAAAAATTTATTTACTTGATTATATGATTTCAATTCTAAACCTGATTTGAATTGACAATTATTAGTAACATAATCTTTCTCTAAAATACATTCGTTAACAACAGGTAAATGAATTCTTCTATCATTTCTTCTATCCCAAATCTGACCAAATCTGACTTCTAATTCTAAAAATCTTCTTTGTTCATGAGGAATACTCTCAATATGAGAATATAACCAATTTGAAATTCTTCTGGTCATATCATTATATGGTTTGATATTATTGATTGAACGATAACGTGATGCGTTTTCATCTGTTACTTCTCCATTGTTTGTGAATTCCCTCTGTTTGGAGTTTCTCCATTTCGAAGCCCAAATTGGAGGTTTCGAATATCTTTTAGGCTTTCTCTTGATGTTTTTTTTATCGATATTGGTATTATCCTCACAATTATTATTACTATCATCATTGGTTTTTTTGATTGAATTGTTTTTTATCTCAGTAGCTTCAATTGAACTCTCAGCATTGACTAGGTCACCCAGACTAGATTTTGAAATGTTCTTTTTAGGTAAAACTGGACTATTATTTTCACTTGTATCATGAGAAAATCTTCTTATTATATTTGGAGTTTCTTTCCCATCGATATCAACATCAGTTTCATTAGTTAATGATGTTATACTGCTTTTTTCCTTTATGGTATGGATTGAGTGGCCCGATGGAGTTTGATGTATAGTTGGTTGTTGCTGTCTAAGCACTGGAGAATGGGCAGGTTGTGATGGGCTTGATGATTGGTCATGATGGTCATTATCGTTATTGACTAACAGATTTATTGATGATGCTTTTTTGGTGAATTTTGGGGGTTGTGGATCACCTTGACCGGAAGACTTCTGGTTTTCCGAGAGAAGATTCTTTAGATCCATAATTAAAGTTACCTGAGGTGAAATATTTGTTTATTTCTAATATTTAATTATTTTTGTTATTTTTTATCAACTTTCAACTTTCAAGTATCACATAATCATTACATAAGCAAAATGCCAGAGATACAATCTACACTCAACCAATCTGTAAATCAATTACAATAGGAGCAAAAGTAAAATAATCATAAAATATAGCAACATCAAGTCGCTAAAGTAAAAAATCATAAAAGAATGAATAGAACACTTCTATATCAAATGAGAGAACATGAGAGTCCAACAATAAAGTCATAACAATAACATAAGAACGCAAACTCTTCCTTGCATCACAGATGAAGAATACGCATCAGTAGCTTATCTATTTATATGGAGCAGGAGAAGAAACTCTTAGTCCAGTGACAGGATTCACTATCTCTAAGACCTTCTTAGCTCTTGGGGTTATAACTCTTGGAGATGAGTTGATGGTACCAGGAGATGTATTATTTGTCGATTGCCCTGGAGTCTTTGAGATTGGAGAGGTGTTGTTATTACTCAGAGTTGGCGACACTTGGGGACTATAAGTAGTTGTAGTATATGGATTGAATCTATGATGGGTAAAGTTGGTCGAAGCTGTTGAAGTGGAAGATGCAGAGTTAAGTTGACGTGGATGAAGGAACAAAGATTCTTGAATCTCAGGACAAAATTCTAAATCATCTTCTAATTCAAAACCTTTGGAAGCATTAAATCTGGCTCTGTTGGAATATAAAGAGCTGAAGTTCAACGATGGAGAACTTGGACCGTTGATAGCTGGTCTTGTAGAAAAAAACCCGTTAGAAGAACCAATGGTTGAGAGACCTGGTCTTGAAGAAAGACTTAAATTGTTGTATTGAGAGGTGTTTGAATTAATTATTGGATTGCTGGATAAAGGAGAACTAATTAGATTTGAATTAAACTCAAAACTTTGCTGGTTATTGCTAATTTGCTGCAGATCCTGTTGCTCCGTCACTGGAGCAGCCTGATTTCTGGCGTAAAAACTCATTAAAATTTGATGATTATTTTATCAATTTAAGATCCTTTAATTAATTTCGATTTTCATGTTTTTAAATGACGAAATTCCGCGAATTTTATGAACTTGTATAGAGAGATTCCTTAATCAAAAATCATTACCTTTTATTATTCATTATACACCCAAAGTATCAAAAGATGGCAGAATGACTCGATCTCCATCCTTTTTAACAACTCTACTCACATTCAAGAGACTTTCAATCCGCACTTTTCTACTTTCATTTTCACTGTTGGAGTCTTCATAATTGCTTCTTTTTTGAATAGGCCTTCTTTCATACTGATAATTTAATGATTTGGAGTGTGATGTTGATGGAATACCTGCGTTACTCATCTCGAATGAGGTGGCTAGTGGTTCTGGGATCATTGAAGTGTGAGGTCCAGAATTATAATGATGTCTTAAAAATGAAACTGAATTATTATTCGGTCTATGATTTACTTGAACCATCTGCTGATACTGGAATCTGTTTACGGGTGATGTTATTGGTGATAAGGTATAATTAAAGAAATGCACTGGGTAGATATGCTCTTCGTATGTTGGTATTAATGGTAACGCTAATTGTGGTGGATGATGTTTTCCATATAATGGGTGTATTATGGTTGAATTGATATTATGGCTCATTTCAAACTCTTCACTGGTTATGTCAATTTCATGGGCATGTACTGTTTGCTTGTGCTGTCTTAAATTATCCAATCTTGAGAATCTTCTTGTACAATGGACACATTCAAACGGACGTTCGCCAGTGTGTTTTCTAATATGTCTCACAAGGTGTTCTGATCTTGTGAATGTCATGTTACAACCTGGATATCCTGTACATTTGAAGGTTCTACCCTTTTGCTTCTTACTTATTGGACTCCTAGTTTTTGTACCTATGCTCATGATGATGAGTTTGAATAATACAATAAAGAGTTGGATGGAATTGAAAATACGAAAAAATAAAAATGAAGTCTATGAGAGAAAAATGGGAACAAATAGAAGAATTGAAATGCAACGCTCAAGAATCTTGAAACTACTGAAAGGAAGTTGATAATGATGTTATGATTGAGTGATTTTCTAACCTTTAGTTTGATACCATCACCCAAAAAGAGCAGATTAAGTTGTTTTTATACATTAGAGCCCTTAGGGAAAATCAGTTACAACTTCATACAGCTTATACCAATTACATGTATGCACATGTATGATTAAAGCTTGTGACTTGAGTAAAATTAGTTCAATTCAATATTAATGTACGTTTAACTTTCGAATTACATATATATATATATATATTAATATTTCTCGAAAGTTTCAAATCTACATTTTTTTGAGTCAATATTGTTCATCCGATGTGATTCTGGAATTTGATCTACAGGGAATTTTGAGTTTGTGAAATTCATCATGGAGTCTGGGCAATGGGAATAAGATGCTTAACTTAAATTAAAAGACGTTGTTTAATTATATATGTATTGAAAATTCAAATTCTACATGCAAAACATCAATTTAAATTAATTTGTGTAAAAAAATATAATTTATCATGTAAGGGGTTGCAAAGCAAAAATTAATTAGTGATCCCGAGGGGCCGCCTATATATATTATAACTCTTGAAGTTACGTTAAACATAATTTTCTTCAAGATCTGACAAAAACGGAAGAGCTCAGCAGACGGTTAGGAAACGGACGATTGGAATTGTAAGTAAGTAGCCAGAAGTTGTAACTTATAACTCTATTTCACTTTACTATAGTATGTGCAGCAAGATGGGCCATGTTTTGATAAACATATATATAAATTGCTATTAAGGGGAACCGTACAGTGTTTGACTGCTAGTGTTGACTGTTCAGTTCCCAGGCGTTGATAACTTCGAGGTTTTTGATCAAATTTTGTTTTAACTTCCGAGTAGTGATCGTTTTTTTACATGCAACAAACAGTTAGTATCATGGATCGTAAAGACGTCTATATATATACAAAACGGACAGTAAAGTTGAGCCTATAGAATAATCAAACGTATATATATATTATAAAATATAATATATTTATATTAATATCTATAACTTATAAATCATCTATCATCTAATTTTTTTGATCCAAGGAAAAAAAATTGATGCAAGGTGCGCCAGATTTTTATGAGATCGAGCTAGTGCTTACAAGCTTATAGACAAGATCGTCAATCTGAAATGTTTCATTGTTCCCAGCATCTAAGAAGAGAAACATTCAACAATTAACATGTCTCAAATACTTAATCCTGCGTGCCTAAAACACCTTCTTAATTTGATCATCATTTATTTTCCCTTCCGAATCTTTTTGACTCCTGAATATTGACACTCATCCTGATCCCTCGGTAGTTACAAAATACAAATTAAAAAATTAGAATTTGCCCCTGTTCAAAATCTTAGCTTTATAGATTTAAGTTGGTCATGATTAAACGTTAAAATGGAACCATAATATCAAAAATCAAGATATTTTTTCTCTGTTCAAATTATCATATTGTAAATTGCTACAGTCTACTTGGAATATATTTGAAAAAGATCCGAGTCTTTGGCATATTCAACAATTCAGGTACGTGCGCAAGTCTCTGCAGTCGATGTGACCACTTCGACGATCTACGTGATAAGTTCAAGAATCGAGATTGATGCGATTCTGTGAAAGTTAAAACCCCGAAATGAACAATTTCTCTATTTTTAAGGGATTGTAGATTCATATTAAGTCATCAATGCATGAATATAATAGCTTAGTTGCTGAGCAATATTCATGTATAATAAAAGAAATCAAATTTAAGTATGTATATCACTTTGGTTTAAACTAAGCTCGTCTTCCTATTTAAACTCCAATTAAGAAACATGATCAAGATTAGATCCCACTAAAATTGTACAGATAACACAACATACATGTGCATATTAAATTGGCGTCAAACTGGATTCGCCGCTGCAGGTGCTTTAATCCAGCCAGCTTTTAATTGGAAAACATAAACGCCCACATGACGTGTATCAATGAGATTTGAAGCATTGGTCTAAGAGTCTAAAAATCAATATCTTGGAGGAGCACATTTTCAAAATGTATACCGCTGTGTATGGGGGTAGTGAAAATGTTATGTTGTATATTGCATCAAAATAGCTTCAAAGAAAAATAACTCTAACAAACTATTAAGACCAGCTTGTATAAGAAGATTAAATTTTATAAACTCTATATGCAAGTTTACGTGAAGCTCTTACAAAAGTATGCATCCATTGTATAATTCTAAAAGTTTTCCAGGGTTTTTACGTATAGGTTTTAATATGTGAACTAATGTGAAAATTCTCAAATGCCTCTATAACATATATATATAGTATCTACTAACTACCATTTGCACATTTAGAAGGAAGAGCTAGAGAGGAGTATTGGAGAAGATAATGAATGTACTATGGAGTAGTGTATTTAGTTGCATAGAGTGTTAGAAAATAGAAGTAATAGATACATAGTGTGTTTTGGCATACAATTCCCTTATAACAGAATAAGTCCATACTATTTACATAACTGTTAAAAATGGATATGTCTGGAATAAATATTTTTTTATAGCCAGCTCTAACTCTTGACTCTCTTTATCAAGTGTACTAATTTATTCTGTTATATATATCGCTCTCTTTCAAATATCCCTGTTATAGATCCGCATAAATCAACTTCTTCAAAATTATGATCAGAGTTGTATGCAGGGCATCAATTGTCCAGCTAATTGATCGGTACATAAATGTATTCAAAAGAACTTTTATGCAAAATGAAACTGTTTGAATTGGCCGGGTTCTGTGTATTCCATACATCAACCTTACTGTTTTTCTTAATTGTTGTTATGATATTGTTGGCTTATTCGAATAGTCAAGAATAATTGCTTGTATGAAAGTCTTCTATACAAGTAGTATATTCTCTAAATGGGTAGCTAACTAATGTATAATAAGGACGAAATTTCTTCTTATTTCATGTTCTATATTCAGATGAACAATATAATAACTTATGAATCAATATAGATGACCTATATCACTAATGGTAATCTTCTGACTTAATCTTCGCTTCATCATTGCTCTATCATTAATGCGAATCTGATGAGGTATGTACTGATAATCATAATAAAAACAAGTTAACAACTAGTAATCACAACATTTGTCTTAATAATATAGTGTAACTTCTACAAGGATTTACAATTAAATTACATTTTCAAATAAATCAAAGGGTCGTTGACTGAAAGTACATCAACTTTCTGGACTATTGAATCTTTTAACTACAGATCTGCAACGTATGTACCATAGACAAGAACTTAGGGGTAGCGACTCGTGAGTGATATATCGCTAACTTCCCATGGATTCTTCCGTTTGCACAGTTCTCACTGAAAATCAACGGGTTGTATTTATTTATGAATATATATATTCCTTTTCTTCACCTTTGTACTGTGTGTAGCATTGGCTCTGATTCTAATAAGTTGACTTATGCTACTATTTACACAAATTGCTTTCGACTCTTGAGTCTTAGAAAATTAATTTTCACTGTATTCATGTTGAATGTTAGAACTGAAGGGATGAAGCTACACAAGTCCTTTGATTGATCAGTTTTACAACTAGCTTCATACCTTCATCTTTCATCACGTAGTCTGTTACATTTAGTTTGCTATGAAATACTTTAGAAGATTTTAGTTACTCAACATAAATTTTTTTGTGTTCAACGTTTAAGCTATCAAAAAAAAAGTGACAAGAGTAGCTAACATCTCTCAAAAATTGACTTTTTATATTGATATCGGAAAGAATATATGAGTGAACTTAAGATTTAGAATAACAGGAATAAGATTTCCAGTTAAATTTGTTATCTTACAGTGTGCAGTGTGCATTTTGATATGTACTGTACATATATTAAAGTTCCCTCAAACATAATCAAGTATTTTAAGTTCTAATCGTAACTTCTTACTCCTGAATACGAGCTTTATGATGGGCTTCAGATTTAGGAACGCTGAAGATATATTGAACGATGAATAGAGCAAAGTAGAAGTTACTGAAGGTTAGTACAGTAACGTACTAATCTATAGAGAATTATATGGCTTACCTTTTGTTCGATCAGTTAGAGAGCCCAGCTTTGAGAATCAGCCCTTACAGCATTATCAGAGACAGTATGTAGATTTAACTTCAAGAAAAACTGGCTGCAATCAGTGTTACTAGCGACCGTCATATGTCTCAATGTATACTTGAACAACGAGCACCACCAAATTTCTCAAAAAAAGACAACATGATTTTCACGACACAAATAATCAATTTTGTGTTATTACTTATACACAGTTGATATTCAGATTCACAACAAGTTGAGTACTGGGAGATTTGTTCGAAGAGTTTCTGTTTCATGAAAGTAAGTGTTAATATTTTGCAATTCTGCAGCATACTATTTTCCACCGCCTTTATAAAAATAGTTCGCTTGGCTGAAATTCCATTAGTGACAATCTCGTTGAGAGTTGAGTTTCAAATGTGAAGTGTAATGTTGAGGTATCAACATGTTTTTCAGAACTAATGATATTCAATGGTTTTATCAGCAATTTCAAAAAGTAACTCAGTATCAAGGATCTGTATCAATATTTGACACCACAACAAAATTAATCGGGGGCCACGGTTGATTTATAACAATAAAAAACTTCATTTCACCCTTATAGGAACAAAGCAGAACTTTCCCTAATCCACAAAGCTACACAATTTGAATTCAATCAATTTATATCAACCTGACCCACTATCATCTGCATCATTATTTCATACCACAAAGACACCAATTAGGTTGAAACTTAATATGTTGAAATTTGTTCAACTCAAGTTTGAGAGAGCAAGTGATCTGTGTTAATGGTTGGAGAACTGAATCTAAAAAACTATCTAAAAACCAACAGCCAATCTGTATCAACATTTAATACCACAAATATACCACCCAACTATAGTTCACAACCTCATTGGATAGTTTGCATCAACTACTAATTCATCCTTGAACTAAAGGTATTCTATCAAACGGTTCTCGCTGTACTTAATCAACGTTGCAACCACTAAATTACCATGCAGCATAAGTCCAAATTTCATTTTTGTCATCACCTCCACCTTCACTGATGCCAGGAACTTGATATGGCTTCAACAGACAATAAATTTGTGACCACTGAAAAAGTAGTCAACGCTTCATGATTTCAACATTGCTGGATTTCTTTCGAAATACTTTCTTCTCTCCTTTTCAATGTATTCATTCGATAATTTTGGTAATAAATAGCTCGGTTCAATATTATTAGTGCCTTCAATTTTGGCTAATTCCGTTAATGTCTCTAATCTTCTTGAATCAGTCAACTTTTTATAATACCCAGAATTTTCAGAATGTTGGAAACTTTTCATGTTGTTAACTGCAATATCATCATCATTTGAATTCAATTTGCTTTTAAACGTTTTATAACCCGAAGTTATAAATTCTTCTTTGTCTTTATATTCATCCCCTTCTAACTCTCTTTCCTTTTGGATTTTCAAGCCTTGGATTTTTAATTTATCTTCATCTCTTTGCTTTTTAGCCAATAGTAAATTATTGATATATTTTGAATTTGAATCATTATTACTGTTCGCTTTTTTCAGTTTATTATTCCTAGCTTCTTGAATTGTATCATACATCTCATCGTATTGATTATTCTCATCCTCATCATAATTTTCAATTATTAGTTGATCATTTAACATTTGTTGTTTTTTGATTTGTTCATTAATTAATTTCTTTTCATCATCTCTTCGTTGAAGTTGAGTTTTCCTTGAATTGAACGAGTTGAATGAAGTTTGCTGTTCTTCTTCACTTCCAGATCCCGAGTCTTCATCAAATCCTAGAGCAGCCCTAGACATTGGCAACAGGTTTGTATAATTGTCTAAACTCAATTTATGATGAGTTGAGATTTCTCTCGAATATAAATATTGAGCTATGTGCTCCAACCGAATACGCAGCCCTACTGCACCAGAGAATGTGGGTTTCTGCATCCCAATACCTTTCTTTTTTCTCTTAACTTTTTTTATTAAAAACTATACAACTAAACACAACTCTCTTTTATTCTAATTTTTACAATTTCTTCGATAATCTTCTTTTCAACTAAATCTTCCTTTGGGTGTGTTTCACACGAATTTATTAGCATCGGTTCAGTCTTGCCGGAAAACTTCCTATTTAAGCAAGTTTATAATATTATATACATTGATAGAATAAGAATACTGAAAATTTTGATTTAGGCAATTTGGCCGAGTGGTTAAGGCGAAAGACTTGAAATCTTTTGGTATTTTACCGCGCAGGTTCGAGTCCTGCAGTTGTCGTTATTTTTTTTAACCTCCAAATTTCGGAACGAATAATTTCATCACAGTTAAATTGAAATTTAATTATTCGAACTATTTTCTTCTTTTTAGAAGTCAATCAAGCATGAGATTCTTTCAAAAAGTATGGATTGTGATAACTTGTATAGCAGCCATTATTCTGCAGTCGACCTCATTTATCAGAGATAAACTGAACAGCATAGCTTATGAAAGGCAGCTATTCAATCAACTATTTGAAAATTTACAAAAACGTCAATATAATTATAATCCAGAAGATATCTATAAACCGAAATTAGCATCAAATTCATATTCACAGAAGATACTGATCGATACGCATAAAGATGATATAGTATTAGAGAGAGAAAATGCCACAATTGTGATGTTGGTTAGAAATTGGGAATTAGACGAAGCTTTAGAATCAATGAGATCTTTAGAAGATAGATTTAATAGGAGATATAGATATACGTGGACTTTCCTCAATGACGTTCCTTTTGACGCTGAATTTATTGAGGCCACAAGTTTAATGGCATCTGGAAACACAACATATGGATTGATACCCACCAATGATTGGAATACACCAAACTGGATTAATGAAACGTTATATGAGGAATCTATTAAGAATTTAATTGAACAAGATGTGTTATATGCTGGATCTAAGTCATATAGAAATATGTGCCGATTCAACTCAGGTTTTTTTTATAAACAGAAGTTATTAGAAAATTATGATTATTATTTTAGAGTTGAACCTGGTGTTAAATATTATTGTGATTTCCAATATGATCCATTCAAGATAATGAGATTAAATAAGAAGAAATACGGATTTGTTATCACGTTATATGAGTATGAAGAAACTATACCAACTTTGTACGATACAGTCATGGATTTTGTGGAAGAAAATCCTCAATATTTACATCCTAATAATTCAATGAGATTTTTAACAGATGTTGAAACTTTTTCAAATATGAAAATTAGAATTGATTTAGCAAATGATTATAATTTATGCCATTTTTGGTCAAATTTTGAAATTGGTGACTTGAATTTCTTTAGATCTGAAGTATACAACAAATATTTTGAATATTTAGATTCGAAAGGTGGATTTTATTATGAGAGATGGGGTGATGCTCCTGTTCATTCTTTAGCTGCTTCTTTATTTTTAGATAAAAACGAAATACATTTCTTTGAAGATATAGGTTATTATCATGCTCCATTTGGTAATTGCCCAAGTTCTACAGGTATAAGATTACAAAAGAGGTGTATTTGTGATTATAAGCATGAAAGTGTCATTGACGTTGAACAACATAGTTGTTTACCAAGATGGTGGAGAGTCGGAGGTAAAACTTTTTTAAAAGAAAAAGGTATTATGTAGATTTGTATACCTGGAATGCATTAATTTTTAAAGAGTTAGGAGGATGTTGTATTATAACTTCATTTTTTAATTATTTGTTTATTGTACATGGATGATAAATTTATCTTCTTTTTCTCTAATATGGAGTTTCTAATCTTGCTAATTGATTTAAAATTGACTGAATCTCAGAGTCTGTTTTCTTATCAGCTAAACTTGGTATTAAAGTTTTAGCTTCATCAGATTCATCACAACTTAACGAACCTAGTTGAGCAATTTCAAAAGGATGTAGATTTGAATTTTCTGGGGCTTTTAACAAATGTTCAACAGCAGAGCAAGTTTGTGTGTCCTTGAATCTTGCAAAAGTGGATAAGTAATCTAAAGTTTTCTTCAAAACTTCATTTGCACCAACTGCAATGGCTGCTTTGGCAATTTCATTATTATCATCATCATTACTATCATCATCATTGTCGTCATCATCAATACTCTGTTGATTGTTCATTTCACGTCTTATCTGCTCTTCATCTTTGAAATCCCCGTTAGGTGTCATAAGCTTCTTTCTCTCTTTCAAAGCTGTTCTTATAATGATTCTGGCTTCTGATAAATTCAATGTTATCAAATCCACTTCTTGACCATCATGACCTATTTGTTTTAGGTCAAATTCTGGCCCCAAATTCAAAACTGCAGCATTTTCCTCTTGTTCCTGAGTGGATTTCACCGTTCTTCTTCTGACACCGGAAGTTGAAGTGGAAACGTTCATTTTAGTGTCGAATTGATTACGAATTTATGAGTTCTTTCATTATTACCATAAAAATCAACAAAAAAAAAAGATCCGGAACTCTGTCCATTCCGAGGTGTGTAAAATAGCGAAGTTATTTAAAAATCCCAAAAAACTCACAGTAAACTCATTTAAAAACTAATAAAGTTGAGTAAAATTGAATCTTTCTGGCTTGATTTTATACTCAATTTTTAATAGCATCAACAAATTCTCCATAAAAACTCAATCGTTTATAACTTCTACCCTTTTCCGTTGAAATTTGCTGCTCTTACGACCATATAATCACACTCTTACCCCAAAGATCAACTACGTTACCCTAATTCAAAAATGTCATACCATTACAGCTCTCAGCAGCCCTCATTAGACAATAGACCCACCATTAAACAGTTGCAGAACCCTCAGAACCCACTGGATCAAAAACAACAACCTCCAGTAGAACCTCCTAATAATTTACAACAGCAACAGCAACTGAAATTTTATCAACAACAAAATAATCAAAATCCTGAAATTAAGTGGAATAATAGTTATCAGCAGAATCAAATACCACAATTACTGCCTACGTTGAATAATCATGAATATGTATCCGCAAGTTCAAATAATAATCCAATGAATTCTCCATATACATCACCAACCAATTCATTTAAGAACCCATGGTTTAATCAAAATTCTCCCTCCTTATCAAATACTCCAATTACTTCAATCCCACCTTCATCATCCCAAAATCCCCCAGTATCATCATCTAGAACGACTACACCATCGAATCTATTGCAACAGACTCCAACAAGATCAACGTTTAATTCTCAATTACCAACAACTTATGAGTATGATCCAATGGAAATAGCAAGAAAAAACTCCCTAATGTTACCACCATCAAGAGTTGCTGCTCCACATCCTCCACAATATTCAACACAACATCAACTACAACAGCAACAGTATTTATATCCTCCACAAACTTATGATTCTCATCACAGTGATGTGGTTAGGAGACAGTCAGTTGCAGCTGTTCAATATACCAATAATAATAATAATAATAATGTGAGATCACCATCACAGTATTATCCACTTTCAAGAAAGCAATCCTATTATCAACATGTTAAACAATTGCCAGCACCAAAAATGAGAAAAATTAATAAGAATAAAAATGAGTTGAAACCAATCATCAATAAAGTTCCAAAATACAGAAGAGCTTCTATGGTCTCTAATTATATTTCACCACTGCTTGCGCTAACAACAGAACTAACAACAACATATTCTTTATGTGATCCAAATTTCCATTATGAAATTTCTAAAAATCCGAAAAGAGTACTGACAAAACCAAATGAAGGTGTATCAAATAATGGATTTGATAATTCAGAAGATGACTATATCCTATACGTTAATGATGTGCTTGGTATTGAGCAAAATAAGAAATATCTGGTTTTAGATATCTTAGGTCAAGGTACATTTGCTCAGGTTGTCAAATGTCAAAACTTAATAACAAAAGAATTAGTTGCTGTTAAAGTTGTTAAATCAAAACCTGCATACATAAGTCAGTCATTATCAGAAGTTTCATTATTGGAATTAATCAATAATAAAATTGACCCACTAGATAAGCATCACTTTTTAAGAATGAAGGATAAATTCATTCATAAAAACCATTTATGTTTAGTTTTTGAACTTTTATCATCTAATCTGTTTGAATTAGTTAAACAAAATCATTATGAAGGTCTGAGTATTAAATTAGTTAGAAATTTCACAAAACAATTATTGGATTCATTATGTGTTTTGAAAGAATCTAAAATTATTCATTGTGATTTAAAACCCGAAAATATATTATTGATAAGTCCAGATAAACCAGAAATCAAAGTTGTCGATTTTGGTTCTGCTTGTCAAGAAAGAGAAACTTTGTACACTTATATTCAATCAAGATTTTATAGATCACCAGAAGTTATATTAGGTTTACCTTATACTTCATCAATTGATACTTGGTCATTAGGTTGTATCATTGCCGAATTATATTTAGGATTACCACTATTCCCAGGAAATTCAGAATATGATCAATTAACCAAAATTATTGCAACATTAGGTTTACCACCAAATTGGATGATTGAAATGGGTAAAAATTCCAAATTATTTTTAGAGGAAATACAAGACGAAGAAAGAGATAATGTTTCAAATCCATATAGACTGAAATCTTTAGAAAAATATACTAGAGAAAGAAATATTAGTGAAGAACCAGGTAAACAATATTTCACAACTACGAAATTAAATGATTTAATAATTAATTATAAGATGAATAGAAAGGCAATGACTTCTTCGATGATTGAAAGGGAAATTTCAGATAGAAAATCTTTAGTTCATTTGTTATTCGGTTTACTAAATTTGAATCCTTTAGAAAGATGGACTCCACAACAAGCTATATTGCATCCTTTTATCACTGAACAAAAATTTAATGGGGATTGGTGTCCTCCAGGAACCGGTCTGAAATTGAGAAGGATGCATAGTGCAGGAGAATAATACGAATAATATGAATATATGACACTTAATGATATGTTGATTGTAGAGGGTGATCAGAGGTATTATTGGAGATTGTAATTCACTCTTTATATTGGATCAATGTAGGGTCACCCCTCTCCGAATTTGAAGTGAAAAAAAAAAGTTGTTGAAAAATGACTGAATAGACACATTAACTAGCAGATTTATAATAGAAAAATGTCAGCTGATCATACAAGAGATCCTTGTCCTATTGTCATTCTTAACGATTTCGGTGGTGCCTTCGCTATGGGTGCCATCGGTGGTGTTATTTGGCATGGTATCAAAGGTTTTAGAAACAGTCCATATGGTGAAAGACGTTTAGGTGCCATAAGTGCAATTAAAGCTCGTGCTCCAGTTGTTGGTGGTAATTTCGGTGTCTGGGGTGGTTTATTCTCGTTTTATGACTGTTCAGTTAAGGCTATTAGAAAGAGAGAAGATCCATGGAATGCAATCATTGCCGGTTTTTTCGTTGGTGGTTCTTTAGCTATCAGAGGTGGTTGGAGACATTGTAGAAATTCTGCCATTACTTGTGCTTGTTTATTAGGTATCTTTGAAGGTGTTGGTTTAATGTTCCAACGTTATATGGCATGGCAAAATAAACCTATGGCACCTCCACTTCCAGAAGCTCAACCATTAGCTTAAGTAAGATGAGATTGTCATAGGTGATGGGTCTGGGTGATGTAATGTTAATGATTTGAGCTCTTTCATTCATGTTGTTAATGATCAAAAGTGTGGATGTGAGTCGGAATCTAACTTGTATATAATTAAATTCAATCATTGATTTTTTTACCAGTATAATTTTGTGTTTAGAGGATGATGATAATATTATTGTAAATTTATGATTTTGAATGTTTTCAAAATGATTTTGTAGTTCTAACAACAGTGAGGTTCAAAATCACGAATTTATATATATTGAGCAGTGCAAATGAGTTTCACACTCACTATTGTTTATTCGTTAATAGAACTCACTATAGATATCACTTGGGATTGAGTTATCGTAATATGAATTTTGGAAACTCTAAAGTGAGGTTTACAGGATTGATGGAAGCTGTATCTTTGAAATGATAAGAAATACCTGACTTTGAGCGTACTTGTACTGTTGAAGGATTGTTCTAAAGAAAGGGTAAGTCACCAAACATAGTTTAGATAAATTTGGGCCAACCAAGCTGATCATAAACTGAATATGTATAACATTTATAATCTATGTAAAAATTCTACTACAATAGACTTCAAGTTTGTAGAGTGAATGAATACCAAAACCTGAAATCTAAATGATAATTGAGTGAATGACGTTTTTCCAATAATCAATAGTCTGTATAAGTTTCTGAGCCCAATTATTTCCTGTTATGTATTGTTCTTTCAAATCAGGAATCAGGACAGAAATCTCATTGACAATACCTTCTTTCATGGCCCAAAGATGCATCGATTATCTACAATCTGATATCATGATACCAGTAATTTTGGCTCAAAATATAGAGCTTATGGTGATTACTTATATCAAAAAAAAGATTTTGAAGATTTAGGATATGACTTTGAAATAAGAAGCTTCTTGTATAAATCTCATGCACTAATGTTCAGATTGATCAAACTCTATACTCAGGTATAAAATACACATCGACTTTTTTATCGAGGAATGGTAAAGTTGATTTAACTGTTTAAATTTTGATTTTGACATCATTAACTCCGACATTCTCCGAGAGATGACATAAGCATGACATAATCCTTCTAGGCTTTTCCAAAATAAACTCAACAAAATGTATCAAATTGTGCTTGAAACGTTTTAAACTCTCGATTAATAAATTCAATAGAATATAAACATGTCAGAATTGGACTTCCCAGCCCCAGATCCTAATCTAAAATCAATAATCTCACATGATACTTTAAAATGGATCTTTGTCGGTGGTAAAGGTGGTGTTGGTAAAACTACTACATCATCATCAATTGCAATTCAATTAGCTCTTAATAATCCACAAAAGGAGTATTTATTGATTTCAACTGATCCTGCACATAATTTGTCAGATGCATTTGATGAAAAATTCAATAAAGATGCAAGAAAAGTCACAGGTATGAAGAATTTATCCTGTATGGAGATTGATCCATCATCAACTTTACAAGATTTATCATCAGAATTCGATTCTGGTAACAATGCAAATGATCCATTAAAAGGTATAATGGGAGATATCACCAGCTCTATCCCTGGTATTGATGAAGCTTTATCATTTATGGAAGTCATCAAACATATTAAGAAACAAACTAAAAAAGATAAAGATGGTGATGTTGATCAAATTGCTTATGATACTATTATTTTCGATACTGCACCAACTGGTCATACATTAAGATTCTTACAATTACCACAAACTTTGGGGAAGTTATTAGGTAAATTTGATGAAATTACATCAAAATTCGGTGGTTTATTAAACAATTTAGGTGGTGGTCAACAACAAGGTGACATTGTTGGTAAAATTAATGAATTAAAAGAATTAACTGCTTTGATTAATGAACAGTTCACTGATCCAGATATCACTACTTTTGTTGTTGTGTGTATTGCTGAATTCTTATCGCTATATGAAAGTGAAAGATTAATTCAAGAATTGAATTCTTATGGTATTGATGTTAATACTATTGTTGTTAATCAATTATTATTTGCTCAACAGGATGATCCTTGTAAAAGATGTCAATCAAGATCTAAAATCCAAAACAAATATTTGAATGAAATGGATGAATTATACGAAGATTTCCATCTAGTTAAAGTTCCTTTAGTTAACTCAGAAGTTAGAGGTTTACCAAAATTAACCAAATTTTCAAATTTCTTAATCAATCCATATACTCCAGGTGATTCAATTGTTCTAGAGGAAGATTGAATTCCAAATAATATTGACAACAGTGTATAGATTAATGCTATAAAAATATAAAAATCAGATTTAACAAACATTTTCAATTTCAATTTCTTCACCATCGTTTTCACCAAGATCAGTCTTTAATTTTCTATTAAATAATTCAAATAAGAATCCAAAACATGCAGTTGTGATTGCACTATCATATCTTCCCTTTGAAGACTCATCTCTAACAAAGGCATGTTGCGCATCATTAACTTCCATAAACGTTAAATTAACACCATTTTCTCTTAGTGTAGTTCTAATCAAATCTCTCCCTTCTGGTGGAACATGGTTGTCTAAAGTTCCAAAGATTAAAATATTTTCTAAATTCTTTCTTGATAACTTTTTAGAATTTGATAAAGTATCATCATTTTCATTTAATCCTAAAGCATGAATATGAATATCAGTTGCAAAAAAACCGACAGTTGCTGTGATTCTTTTATCATAAGCTGCACGAAATGCCAAATGCCCACCAAGACACATCCCAGTGGCACCAACCTTCCCAGAGTATGTTTCTAGAGATTCTAAGTAGTCAATGGCTAATCTATTATCTTCATCATAACTTTCTAATGGTTTTAAACTTTTATATTTATTACCTTTATCAGTGCCTTCAACATCATAAGCCAGTGGTTCAGGACCTGTAAAATTATGATAAATGGAAGGTGCAACGACGATGTAACCTTCAGATGCAATTTTTTTAGCAAATCTAGCAACTGGTCCAGTAACCTGATAAATTTCAGAATATACAATAACACCAGGAAATTTAGCCTTTGGATAATTTGGAATCTTTGGATGAAAAGTGTATAGTCTTAATGTGGTGTCATATGATGTTTCAACATCGTAGTGCCCTTCTGTGATAAGCATGATTAGTTAAAGTAGAGATTGCTTGGGATGATAAAGTGTGAATTGGGATGAGGTTATGGTTACGGATTTCCAATTTGAGTTTGGTGTGGCTTACGTAAGAGAAGCTTGGCTATGGACCCGGAACTCAATTTATCAAGATATAAAAATAACTATACATGAATATACATTCAAGGATATGCATGGTTATTTTTAAGTTTTAAGCACCATAAGAAATATCATAGGCTACAAAACAATCCATCAATAAATAACTGTATCCACACCTACGTTTAAAACATATGAATCACCACACGCATCAGTGGATGTATTTAAAATATCACTAAAAATAGAGACTCGATATATTTGACCTAACCAAGATTAAGAAGCCAGTCCATGCCATCTCGTAAGGATGTCACTCAGAATTTTTTCACTCATATATATATGACAAGAGGAACTCAAATATATGAAAACAAAGAAGCTTGTAGTATATTAATCAAGAAGGGTAGTATAATTACAATAAAAAAACAACAAAAATAGAGGAGATCTTTAAATCAAGGAAGAAGTGATCAAATTACACTTAAAGATTGAAACCTTTAAACAACTTTACCCAAGACCCATTCGTCCCAGACAATCATGTTGCTTATCAGAGTTGTCTTTAGAAGCGGCAGAGTTTGAAATAGTAGTTGGTTGCATAGTACTGATTGTAAGTTGATGAAGAATTTAAGAAGAATACGATCAGTTTGAAGAGTATAATCCACAGCATATATTCTTGAAGGATGATAAATCATATACAAGTATTGATTCTGAGAGTTGAGACTATTTAAATTGTTGATAAAACTTTTTATGATGTTTAAATTTGATGTACACTTTGATTGTGTAAAACCAATTTGGAAATTTGATAAAGCACAAATTCCACCTCTTAATTCAATGGTAGGTTCATGTGAGTTACCAAGTTGTTGCAGGACATCATAATATTTAGGTCAATCAGAGGAACAAATGATGTTTTATAACACATGAAATTTTCATTATTCTTGCTGGGTTTGGTAAAGATAGAAGTTTATAATCACCTTGTATCATATTCAGTTGTAGTGTTTGCATATTTGAAGTACCATTTCATGCATATGAAACTCATTAAAATGCTGAGCTCACCACCACACCAGTTTATCAAGACAAGAATGAAAAATCTATAATATAGTGGTTTTTTTACATGATTTATGAAATAGATCAAAGCATTTTTTATCTCTCTGGGAGTGAGTGTTATTTTTTAGTGAAGCGTTAAGTAGTTTCAAGTAAAATGGGTGACAGAAGATCTCTTCAACTTGTGAAAAGGAGAAGGCTCTTAAATAATCGCTGTTCATTTTTTGATGCTCTCCCATAATTATATCTCAAATTCATTGAATTTTGTGAATCCAGATCATTTTCCTCTGACCGTTAATACATATTACCCACTTCCACGATAAACGATAGAATTGTCATTCATTGGCCAGGATCTAGAATGTATCCAGTACTGATTAATGATCAGAATATGTCTCACACAATTTGGAACACAAATTCAAGATTAGGAATATTGACACAATAATAAAATTCCACTGAAAATTGGACGAACTAGCTAGTCTCAACACTCAATTCCAGTAAAAGTCGTGACTGAATACTATTAGCACACCAAAACAATATTCAATTATCTTATCGAACTTCAAATACTTGAGAATTGGATCATTTTTAAGTATTTTAATTGTCTCATATAGTTTATTAACTTTATAGAATCCGTTGTTTTGAAGCCATTTGAAGCCATTTGAAGCAGCTAAAAAGGTGGAATATAACAAGATGTGATACTTCAAATTACAGTGGAAACTACGCAACACCATCACTGAAAATCAATGCCAGAATGACGAATTATCTTCAAACAACCATCATTACCAATAAGACCGAATAAGACCGAAACAGATTAATATTAGAAGTCAAAAAAAATTTTCCAAAAATTCAAAAGAAAAGTAAATTTGTTCTCTCCTAAATATCAGAAAGCAACTTTTATATTCAATTTTAAACTTTAAAATGTCAACTAAATCAATCAATCTACCTTTATTAACTTGGAAAGACCCAATCCATTCCGGTAAAGTCTTTGGTGGGATTATCACCGCTTTGGTTCTCTTGAAATCAGTCAATCTATTATCTTTATTCTTTAGATTAGCTTCTTTAGTTTTAGCAATTAGTGCAAGTGCAGAATATGGTGGTAAATTAATCTTAGGACAAGGTTTAGTCAGCAAATTCAGACCAGCCAAATTATCAACATCCTTCTCTTCCAAAGCTGTTGAAGTTTTGAAATCATTCACTAAAGATTTACCAACACTGGAAGCTGAAGGTCAAGAACTATTATATTCTTTCAACATTGAAAAGACCTTGAAATCTGCTGGTTTATTCTATATATTATACAAGATCACCTCATGGGTCTCCTTATATAGCCTGGTATTTACTGCTGTCGTTTCAGCCTTCACTTTGCCATTTATTTATGAATTATATCAAGATGAAATCAATGCTGGTTTAAAACAAGCCACTACTATCGCCACTGAAAAATTACATGAAACTTCTAAAATCGTTAATGAAAAAGCTGCTCCTTATTTGAAACAAGCTGATGAGAAATTGGGTCCAATTTCTAAATTCATCAAGGAAAAATACCAAATTAGAACTGCTTCCTCAACTGTTGCTCAAGATGAAAAAATCGCAGCTTTCACTTCTTCCTCTTCTGCAAACACAACTTCAACTGCTAAGAAAACTGATGCCACTCCATCTTTCCAATCTAGAACCGTTGAAGTCCCAGTTGTTCCAGCTGCTGTTCCAGAAACTACTGCACCTGTCGAATCAACTCTTTCATTCCCAGAAGTTCCAGATGTTGAACCGAAATTAAAAGCTGAAAACTCATTTGTTGAACAAGTCAAAGACGTTGCCAATGAAAGCAACATTGATCTTGATGAATTGAAGAATGATTTATTGAAAAACAAAGAAGCTGGTTTAAAATTCTAAGTTGATACTTTATTATTTAAACCTATCTTTTTCATCACTTATGTTTGTTTTATTGCACATATATATCATTTTTTGACTATTGTAGTCATACCAATTGTTTACTTGTAGCCATGATTATCTACAAGAAGATGATTTGTCTCTTTTTTATGTACAATTCTTATCAATGCAGGAACCATCAAACCTCTTTAAACTCACACGACCAAGCTACAACTACGAAAAAAAATATCTTATCAATAAAACATAACTATTAAAAGAGCATACTCACATATAAACTATAAACAGGATTGTCAAATTGATAAAAAAAAAAGGATTTGTTATATACAAAGAAAAGAATCAAAAAAAGTGTTCTATTTCTTAACACCTGAAGAGACTTCTAAATCTTCAGAAATATGACCATGAACATTTTCATGTAAATCACTATCTTTCAAATTCAATTGTTCTTCAGTCCATAATGGTGATTCAGCGACATAACCTTCAACACCAACGTTACATAAACCACCGATTGCTTCCAAATCTTTGATTCTTGGT
Organism: Phaffomyces antillensis; assembly: GCA_003707195.2. NCBI lineage: Eukaryota > Fungi > Ascomycota > Saccharomycetes > Phaffomycetales > Phaffomycetaceae > Phaffomyces > Phaffomyces antillensis. The sequence continues at coordinate 140,095 of PPNI02000010.1, forward strand.
AATGATAATTCTTGATAAATTGATTCAATTGATTGAATTAAAACATCCGATAAATCATTGAAATGACCTGGTGTTGGTGTGATTCTTAATCTTTCAGTACCTCTTGCCACAGTTGGGAAATTAATAGCTTGGACATAAATTCTGAATTTATCCATTAATAAATCAGAAGCTTGTTTAGCCTTAGAAGCATCACCAATGACAATTGGGACAATATGAGAAGGATTTGGCATAACTGGAACTCCAATGTTGAATAACTGTTCCTTAACGTAATTGGTATGCAATTGTTGTAATTGTCTATCAACTAAAGTTTGACGTTGATATCTAATTGCTTCAGCTGCACCTGCCATAACAGCAGGTGGTAAAGAAGTGGTGAAAATAAAACCAGGAGCATAAGATCTTAACCAATCGACAATAGTACTATTAGCAGCAACATAACCACCAACGGTACCAAAAGATTTACCTAATGTTGCAGTGATGATATCTACTCTATCCATTGTAGTTTTGAAATTTGGTGATTTAATACCGGTTTCTAAATGGGCTTGGAAATCGAAATGTTCGGCAACACCAGCACCATGTGGACCATATAACCCAACGGCATGGACCTCATCTAAGAAAGTTAAAGCACCGTATTTGTCAGCTAAATCACAAATAGCTGGAATATTTGCAACAGAACCAGACATTGAATAAACAGATTCAAATGCAATTAGTTTTGGAGTTGATTTTGGATATTTTGACAACCTTTCTTCTAAATCCACTAAATCATTATGTTTGAAGATTTCCTTTTTAGATCTTGAGTTTTTAATACCTGTGATCATAGAAGCATGATTTGATTCATCACTAAAGATGACTAAACCGGGTAATTTTTGACCTAATAAAGTCAAGACAGCATCATTGGCAACGTAACATGATGAAAAGACTAAAGCAGCTTCTTTCTTGTGTAAAGTTGCAATTTCAGCTTCCAAATTAATACCATGAGAATTATGACCAGCGATATTACGAGTACCACCTGCACCTGCACCATATTTATCTAAAGTTTCATGCATTTTAGCAATGACTTGAGGATTTTTACCCATAGCTAAATAATCATTAGAACACCAGACTGTGACTTTATCATCTTCTAATTTTCTATGAGCCAATGGGAATTCTTTAGCTAAACGATTAATATTATTGAAGAATCTATATGAATTATCTCTTCTTTTCTTAGCAACTTCTTCTTCGAATAAGCCCTCATAGTCAAAGGCTTCTTCCTGGGTAGCAGCGTTGTTTAAAACGATTGTATCTTCTTCAAATTCTTCAGCAATAGCGACTTGAGCTCTTGAAGTTGAAGATGAATGATAAGATCTTATAGCAGGACCCATGACTGGACAATGAGCAGCCTTGGTGGATAAACTAGATTTGGACGATTTCAAGGACGCAATGGAGTTGCGCTTGACGTTTTGAGCCATGAACGGACACATTCTAGCCGATTGTTTGGCTAAGATTTCCATTGTTTAGATTGGACTTATTCGTTTATTCGTTTGTTTAGAAAGTGAAAAGTTGAAATTTTTTTCTTTTTTTTTTTAGTGTGAGTCTTTTAATATGTATGGGAAATAAGTTGATATAGTTTATTAGTGCGGGCTTTGGGTGGTGATGGATCGTTATTCGAGGATCTTGATTGGTGATGCCACTGGAATCATGTAAAGTCATCGTTTATTCCTATTTGGGGCATTTATTCCGCAACGGTTTAAGACATCGTCTCATCTCTTTTAAGCTTAAAATGTTCGGTTACTAAGCACGAAATTCTGATTGGCTCAACTACAAAATTATATCATATCATTTGATTAATTTACAGATTTAGAAGATGAAGACTTGATCATCTCCCTTAGATGGAGTGTTAACTGCTTTAAATCCTAATTCTCCAGTGATTTCAATCATGGTATCGTTCAAACCTTTTGGACCACAGACTAAGATTCTTGAGTCATCTGAAGGTTTAGGTAAATGTTTTTCAACTAATTTTTTGGTAATATAACCAACATCACCTGTCCAACTTTCATGTGGTTTGTTCAAAACGTAATGAATGTCGAAATATGGATATTTTTCATTCAGATTATCTAATTCATCCTTTAATAAAATATCATTTTCAGTTTCATTACAATAAATTAATGAAACTCTAGTAAAATCTTCAGGAGTTGTGGTGATTTCACTCAGCACTTGTAAGATTGGTGTGATACCAGTTCCACCAGCAACGATCCCGATTTCTTTAACATGGTTAGTCTCATAATTAAATCTACCAACTGGGCCTTTGAATTTAACAGTTTTACCAGGTGTTAAAGATGCAAAGAATTTGGAAACGATCCCATCAGGGTATGATTTGACCATTAGATCAAATGCACCTTTTTCAAAACTTGTTGAGATTGGAGTATAATATCTGATTGCATCATCGACTTGAACTGCTAAATGATGACCAACTGGAATATTCAAAGTTTCATTTTCTCTATTTAGTTTGAATCTATAAATTGCAGTGTTTTTAGAAACTATAGTTTGATCAACTAATTCTAAACTGGTCCATCTATCAGGGAAAATGGATTGTCTTCTATAATAAGCACTTATGAATCTATACGCTAAAAATGCTAATAAAATACCACCAGAGTAAGGTAAATATCTCCAGTCAATGATACAGGTCCCAATGACAACCAGAGCCGATGGAATGTAGATTCCATGGAGTGGTTCCTTCAACAAATCGTTTTTATCTTCGACCTTGTTCATGATACTTGGTGATGGTTCTGGTTTGTTTCGTTATTGATTGATTTGATGAGAAATCAATTTATTTTTCATTAAATTCCCGAAGCCAGAAATACCGATGAGTTAAAATTATGGATATAAATCGAAATTACGATGAGTAATATTAGTGGTATCTACTATATATTTATATGTATGCTTTAATTGTAACTGTTGATCAACCCCAGATCATTTTTCTGAATTTATATTCGATCCCATCAACAAAATCAGTGAATTGATTCATTTTAGAAGCATCTTTCAACGTTAGAATGTCTTGAGCTTCTAATATACAATTTGAAGTGAATGTCTTTGACATTAAATTTATAACATGCTTGATCTTATGATATTCCATATCTTTAGGGAACTTAACTGCAAAAAAAGTCTCATTTTCTTGATTTGAATCACTTTTTAATATAAATTTCAATCCAATGTTCCTTTCTGGATTTTTAACTATTGATTCAGTATGAAATCCATTAATCCCATTCTTGAAATAAACTCCATATTGCAACGTTTTAATGTCTTCATTTTTAATCTTTATTAAATCGTTAATATCTTCATTTTTATCAAACGTTATGAAATGGATTGCCTTATTGGTTAAAACTATCCAAACATCATGATTATTAACATTATCAGTTTCATTACTTTTAACAAGTCTTAGTTCATTCAATTTCATAGATGATTCAAATCCATTCCAAATTTCAACTAGTATTGAATGAGAAATTTCTTGATCATTTAACTTCAATTCTTCAATTATTAATGCTCTTTTCTTAGTTTCTTTTAATCCATCAACATTAGAATCTGATACATTGAAAGATCTTTCAAATTCGACAAACACTTCTTTCCCTTTAATCCCAATCAAAAATTCAACCATACATTGTTTGAAATAATCACTGATATATCCTGAATAGTACCTATTCATAGTTAACCAAGCGTCTTGAACTAAACCTTTATAATTTCTTTTAGATGTTCTTGTGTAATCTCCCTTTAGTGCATTAGTTCCCGCATATTGTCTAGATATGTAATCACCATTATCTGCCCAAAGGTTATTGAAATCTATATGGAAAGATTGTTGATCTATTGGACTCAAATTGTATTTAACTAACATGACTTTAACTAATAAATATTCAGCAAGGAATTTAGAAACAAGATTAGTTCTATCTAAACAGTCAATACAGTTTATTCTAAAGACTCCTTTTTGTTGATGGTGATTTAATGAATCAAAATATCCATTTTTCAATAATTGTTGTTCAATTGAAGTACCATTTTTATTGATTTTTTCATCAAGTATTTTAACAACATTATCAAATTTCATATTTGAACAAACTTTATGAAAATCAAACCATGTTATATTAACATCATTTTCATTAGCGATATTAACAAATGATTGACCAATCTCATTTTCTCTTTTGGATCTTTCAACTAATGAAATACATGAAATTTCACCATATGAATTTTTCAAATTTCTGAAATGTTGTTGAAATGAATTAATTGTATCTTTATCATCTAATTTTTTAGTTAAATATGGAACGGGTTTCAAATTTGAAGAATCTTGAGCGAAAAACAACGGAATTGAACCTCTTATTAGATCAAACTTACAAAATAATTTCAATGGTTCATCTTTCAATAACTCATATTCTTTCATTATGAATATTTGAGAAGTATGAACGAAATTAGCAACGTTGGAATTATCATCAATACCTCTTCTTAAATATCGTAACCCTGCTCTTTTGATACTTCTTTTGGAGATTAGTAAGATTTGTGATTCTTTTATGGATGCTGTATGTTTAATATTTAATTTTATATCTATTGAATTAATGAAACCTTGAATGATTATCTTGTATGGGATTTTAATAACATTATTTTTCTGAAATTTTTTAGTTATGAATTTGTTATACCAAAATGAGTTATCTAAATTAATATCATCATCATTATTAATAATTTTATTATTCTGGAAACTTATTGACTTTGATAAATTTAATTGATCAGAATAATAAAAGTCTTTTGAATTATAAAAAGTTGATAATTGTTTTTCAAATTTTTTCAACATGGTGCTTGAAATATCATTATATTTGAATTCATTTTTTTTATTAACATTGATATTTGAATTAATAGTTGGTTTTCTTAACGTTATTGATCTTTTCATTTTGATAGAACTGTTATTTTCATCATCATCATTCATGTCTACAGAGTTAGCATCTATCGAAGACAATGGTGAGTCTGGGGAATACACTTCTTCAGTTCCAGTTTGTTGAACTGCCCTTTTCGAAAGTGATAGTGATGCACTTGATTTCAAATCGTCCGCATATATCCCTAATTTACTAAATAAAACATCCTTATTCTTTTTCATTTGATGAACTATCTTATTTTTATTAGGATCATTATCCTTAACTTCACCTGAATTTGGTATGCTTCCAATATCATTACCAACAAAATTGAACAGAGGTTTACATAATTCATAATTTAAGGGAATCACAACAGTCTTCAGGACCCTCCAAATAACAACATCATCGTATTCAAACACAGATTCTTGATCACTGATAAGAATAAGGTATCCAGGACCTATTTCAACCATTCCTATGATGCCAAAAGCTTGTAAATCTGAACCTAATGGAGATACCGATTCATTAATTGGATGATCATTGACATTGACAGTTTCATTGAATTCAGAGATTGACAGATCACTAAAATTTATGAATGAAGTATGTGATTCCGAAGTCAATGAGAGCCCATTCTTGAATAATGAGATGGATGCCATTTTCTGTGAAGTTGAATGTTTAAATTATTCAGTTAGCTCTAAACACTACAAAAATTAATGTGTCACGTTAGGACTCATAACCCATCCTCAATAGGAAAAATGTAAACAAATGGAATTAACGAGAAAATCGTTATATAACAATGATTCTTCTAAAGTAATTTGGAGAGTGAATTCGTAGATAAACAGAAATCCCATGTTATTGATAATATGAGCTCAATGGTGCAATGTTCAGGGATAGCGAAATCAACAGGTCAACGATGTCGTAAAACAGTTGATTCCAATATTAAATATTGTCATTATCACATTAATCAATCCAATAATATAACGAAATCTTTTAAAGAATTGATACCACAAAAATCATTCAATCCTTCAAAATACCAAACTGGACTTATATATGTCTATACGTTACATCATTTAATGGATAAGAGACCAAGGAAGGAAAACTGGTTAAGGTATCAAAAACTTGGAGTTGATAACACAATTGGTTCCGAAATTAATGATTTTAATCCAAGAGATCATGTTCTTATTAAAGTGGGATTAACTACTAAAACGGTACAGAAAAGATTAAAAGAATGGCAAAGTCAGTGCAAACATAAATTGATTATTCTCGGTCCTAGAACTAAAGAGATTTACAAGAAGGAAAATATGTTAATTAAAGCATTTAAGAAATTGAGTTTAAAAGATGATGATTTAAATATCCAGAATTCTAAAGGAATTTTGAGTGGGTTTTACTGCTCGAATAATTTAGGGTTGATTGAAAAGGCTATCCATAATGAACTAAGGAAAAGGTTTGGACATGGTGATATGATTTGTTATGGATGTATTAATAAAGATAGTAAAAATGATAGTGGGGATAATTTGAAATATAATATTCATGTTGAATGGTTCTTGATACCTAGAAAAGAATTGAATAATGTATTTAAATTAATTGATAAAACAATAACTTTAATGAATAATAATGGAAAATAATGATAAAATAGTAAATATCCACTGATGTAAGCGAAATTAAGATATAAACCATAAGCTACAACCTTTTAATCAACAAAAAAAAACAGTAATACGCACATAAATCACGCTAACTATACTTGATAACTTCTAAACACTACTCATTCATCCTTAACCGAATCCAAATTCAAAACATATTGATAAACAAATGCAGTTGCTTCAATAACGGCATTAAAATCAACATGTTCATCAATACTATGAATTCCTATTTTTGGAGTGACTTCGATTCTTGTTGGATTAAATCTGTAAATATTTTTAGTTAAATCAACATATCTTTTGGTATCTGTGTTACCAGGCATTAAAAATGGAGTAACATGTAAAGATTCCCCATTTTTGAAAATTGTATTCTCGTATAGATGTCTTAAAGTTCCTGCTAGAAGTTCCCATGATTGACCTTCACTTGGTGATGCAGGTAATGCTTCAAATGGATCGTCAATGGTGACGTTGAAATAACCCTTTGCAGTTGGTTCAACCAATACATGACCTTCATAATTAATTCCAAGATTGAATTCTTCAGAAATTAATTTAACGTATTTTAAAATATGTTCAACAGTGTTATTTAATGAACTATCTGGAGTGATTCTTGAGTTGAAAACGAAATGAGAATGTTCCGGTAATGAATTTGATTTAAAACCACCATGAATGACATCGATTGCTTGTGTTGTTTTAATTAATAATGATCCAATTTTATTCTTAGTGACCCAATCAACAACGATTTTTTTGGAATCATCATCAAATTGAGATCTTAAGATATGATTTTTCAAAGATTCTGGTAATTTTTTAGAAACTCTTGCTAATTCTTGTAAAAAATTCATAACTGGATTCTTTTCAGAGAAATATGCTTCAAATTGATTATTTTCAATCAATGTGACCAATCTTGATAATATACCAATATTTGTATGTTTTGGAGGCAATGAAGAATGACCACCTGGTGTACTTAATGCAACTTTGATATCAATATGTCCCTTTTCAGTGGTTGCAGGTAATGCAAACCATTCACCTGCAAAACTAGTAATTGGTGGACCTTCATCTAATAAAGCAAAGATTGAATCTTTACCGTATCTTGAATAAACAGTATGATTAATACCAGCAGCTCCATGACCACCACTTTCTTCATCAAAACCGAATCCCATCAATATAGTTCTTTCAGGTTTGAAACCATTAGCTAGTAAAGATTCAATTGCTTGTAATTCACTAATCAATAACAATTTACAATCGATTGAACCACGACCCCAAACTGTTTTACCATCATAATATGCCTCATATGGATGATGAGACCATTTAAGAAGAGCTGATTCATCAACAGGGACGACATCTTGATGTGCGATCAAGAATAAAGGTTTTAAGTCGGAGTTGGAACCTTCCCAAGTATATAGTAGATTAACACCTTGTGGTTTTTCTAATTTCAAATTAGCATGAATTAAAGGAAAAGCTGATTTTAAATATTTATGAAATTCATGGAATTGTTCAGCTGCTTCTTCAGTGATATCATGATGATAAATATCAGTTAGTAATGATGGATCTTTGTCGAAACTTTCAGTCTTAACTCTGATTGCTCCTTGATATTTGTCTAACAATTGATCATGGAAAGTTTTGTCGTATAAAATGGTATCAACGTGAGATTCTAAAGATTTGTGGATAGATGATAATGGAGGATATGGTTTCTTATCCTTTAATTCTTGAACTTTTTTCAATATTTCAGCTTCTAATTCAGGATCTAATGGTTTCGATGAAATCTCATAAGATGGGAAGAATTCAGTATATTTTTGATAACCAAATAAAGCGACTGGGTATAGTAGAGCAAACACGATAGCCAATTGGATGGCTGTGCTGATGAACGCTCTGGACATAACTTGTAACTATACAGACACTCAATTGAGGTAATTGTTTGTGAAAGATGGAAATCAGGGGATTTAAATAAATTTTCACAATACATATATGTACATAATTATCGTACATCATGTGTGAGACATGAGAGCACAGTGGAATTATAATCAGCTGAAGATCGTAAAGACAGAATTCCGTGAGTCTCATCAAGTTGTTTAAGCCTAAAGCCTATGAGACTTTGCTGGATTACGCTGATTATACTCGAACATCGATGATCTTACCTGCGTTTTATATATTTTATCAATTCATAATTATCTCTTCATCAGATACAATCAGAGACATTACAATACATATAAGTCTCACAATATTGCTGTTTCAGCAAATGTTGCGATTTGATGCACTTAAGGCTACTCAACTCTTCTTTACTACATTCATTACCCAATCTTATTCCACTTCTACACACAATATCACTTCTCATTATTGATATGACAACTTCACTTAAAGAACCATCATCGGCGTTAATTATAGTGAATCTCGGAGTTGCTAGTTGATATTATTAAAAAAAAATTACGTAATTTCTTTCTTTTACTTCCGAGGCTACACGTGATAGTCACATGATGTGACCGGAAGTCGCACATTTTTTTTTTTCCAATCAATTTTTTTTTTTCAAATGATTGATTTACTGAATAGTTGAATAGAATATCCATTCACGTCAATAATATTTCAGACCATAATGAGACCATTATTGTTGAAAGGGCACGAACGTTCCTTAACCCAAGTCAAGTTCAACCGTGAGGGTGATTTAATCTTCACTGTTGCCAAAGATAAACAAGCTTCAGTTTGGTATTCATTCAATGGTGAACGTTTAGGTACTTTCACTGGTCATGCTGGTACAATTTGGACAATTGATATTGATGATGATACTAAATATGCAATCACTGGTTCAGCTGATATGAGTGTTAAACTATGGAATATTTCAAATGGTGAATGTTTATATACTTGGAATTTCAACGTTCCTATTAGAAAAGCTGAATTTAATTTACAAAATGATAAATTTTTAGTTATTACTGATGAAGTTATGGGTCATAAAGGTACTATTTCTATCTTTGAGTTAAATAGATCAAACCCATCAAGTCAGAGTGATGAGCCAATTTTAGTTATTCCAACAAGAGAAGGTGTTTCTAAAGCATCTGTTGCTGGTTGGTCATATAATGATAAACTCATTATTTCTGGTCATAGTGATGGTACCGTTTCTAAATTTGACGCTCATACCGGTGAAATAATCAGCTCAGCTAAAGAACATGAAGGATTAGTCACTGATTTACAATTTTCAGAAGATAGAACATATTTCATTACCTCATCAAAGGATAAAAGTTCAAGAATCTTTGATGTTGATAATTTAAACGTTTTGAAAAAATTCGAAACAGATGCACCACTAAACACTGCTGCTATAACACCTGTTAAAGATTTTGTCGTTTTAGGTGGTGGTCAAGAAGCAAGAGATGTTACAACTACTTCTTCAAGTCAAGGTAAATTCGAGGCAAGATTCTTCCATAAGATCTTTGAAGATGAAATCGGTAGAGTTAAAGGTCATTTCGGTCCTTTGAATTGTATTGCTGTTCATCCAAAGGGTACTGGTTATGCATCTGGAGGGGAAGATGGTTATGTTAGAGTTCATACTTTTGATAAATCCTATTTTGATTTCAAATATGACGTGGAAATCACTGCAGAAGCAGCAGCTCATATTGAAGCATAGTTAAAAGGGAGGAAATATCATGGTATATATATATATATTTATATATATAAGAAAAAAGAAAGAAAAGAAGATCATTTGTACATTAATAAAGAGTAATCACATTTTTAGATTCCATTGGTAGCTTTACGAGATCTAGACAGTATTTCATTAATCATGTATTCTATTAGTATCTATTTCAACAGTTGCCTATTTGGCACCAGCAGCAGCCTTTCTGGCATCAGCTAGATGTAAAAGTTAGTCAAAAACACACATGAAAATAAAAGAGCAGACACTGCTTAAATAACTCACCTTCAGCTTGTTTCTTTCTCATTATTTCAGCTTGTTCCTCCAATCTTTTCTTTGGATCTCCTTCGCTTTTCTTCTTTTGTGCTGCCAATTTCTTGTTGTTTTTCTCACGAGCTTTTTCTCTTTGATTCCCACGACTCATTGTGTAGTTAATCGGTGGCTGATAAAATTGGGAGGTGGATTATTAGTGATGATTTGAATTTTTTCTATGTGGGTTTCCCTTCAGCGATTGTTCGGGCACGCTCAGCGAGACTCTTATATTATATACTTACCACTGAAATAATCTTGTGTTATTATAAACAAAATCAGCGAAAATGAGTGAAGAATTGACACCTGAACAGAAACTAGAAGCTGCCAAAAAGAAAGTGAGTGTCAATCCATTGAAGAATGATATCGTTGATGATACTAATGTGTTTTGTTTAATAGTATGAGTTGATCAAGAAGAAGAATAAGAAGAAGAGTAAGAAGGCCGTTAAAGCTGATGATGGTGGTGTTAAGGAAGAAGAAGCTACAGAAGAGAATGTTAAAGATGCTAGTGGAACAAAGAAGGAAACAACTGATGAAGTTGATAAAGTTGAAGCTGAACCAGAGGAGAAATCAATTGAAGAGACTCAAAAAGTGTTGCAAGAAGATGATGAAAAATCTAAAGAAGAAACTGAACCAACACTAGAAACTCAATCAGAGAAGGAAGAAGCAGAAGTTGAAGAAAACAAGAAAGACAACTCTGAAGAAACAAAAGTCGATGACATTTCAGTAAAATTAGAACTGACTGGTCTTGATGATGATGAATTACTTGCAGATAAATCACTTACTCAAGAAGAGATCCAACCAGAACTAAAAGAAGTTAAAGATGTCAAAGAATCAGAAGAAGTTGATTCGTTATTTCCTGATTCAAATCAAACATTTTTAGAAACTCTCAAGACACCAGAAGTATCAAAACAAGAACAAAGAATTAATGAGTTATTGAAAGAGAATGAATCATTGAAGCAAGAATTGAAATCATTTAAATTACTAAAACTAGACCATTTAGAACAAATAGAAACATTGACTTTGCGTGTTGAAGATTTAGAAAAAAAATTAACAAGACAGACTTTGAATTCAAGTACTAATCAAGTTCCAGAAAATAACAATTATCAACAATTCTCAGGATATGATGAAGACAATTTCACATTATCACCTTCTCCATCATATCAACAACCGACTTCATACTACCAGAATCAACAATTTCATTCTAATTTAACACCTGATTTTGGTAATGGATCAAACATTCAAAAAATTAAAGCAAATTTACAACAATATAAAGGTTGGAATATAAACATGACGAACTGGAGAAGTATCGGCGAGGGTCTCATTGTTAAATTATAAGCCTACAAGGTATAAATAAATATAAATATGCTCTAAAGTTTTCCATGTATTTACAAGTATTACAACAGTGTGTTAAATTATATATGTCTAACTGATACGACATAACACTTCAACGCTAGTTCTATGTTCCGCAACCGCTTGATTCAACTCGAGCACTTCACCAGTCTTGTTGCATCTAACAAGGACCAGCTCACTTGGAGTCAAAGGTCTAATATTTCTAACTAATTTCCCACTTGCTAAAGATTTTAACTCTTCTGGTTTTAAATGGATTCTTAAACTTGGTTTTGAGATCAATTGGAATTTAGAAATCACAGATTGGGAGTCCCTGTATTTCAAACCTAGCCATAGTCTTCTGGTGGATATGTTATCTGGTGTGACCTCTGTAGGAACGACGTCTGGACCTTCGAGGGAGCCTCTTTGAATCGATGAGATGAAACCTTGGTTGTATAAATGAGAAGCGACTTGTAGGTGGAGTTTTGTGTATGGGATGGAAGTTGTTGTCAGATTGACTCGGGTGACGTTCTGGAGATGCGCAGCGACGTTAGCGAGTTTAACTAGGGACATTTTCAGTGTGTTTTTTTTTGGTATTGAGCCTATTTTGGAGAGTCTTTCATAATTTGAATTTTCAACGTCTATTTTTTTTCTTCTTCAATTTCCGTCCGGCCACTCTAGAAGTTTCTTGAATTTATCACCAGCATCATCGATATTATTACGTCTCTATTGATTATGCTCAGATCATTGCTCAGACCAATAACAGCTCGTAGAATCACAGCATCCACAACTCTCAGGGCATCAAATGTGCGTTTTAACAGCACGAATCCCAACAAGAACAAGAACAAGAACAAGAACACCGTTGATTTCAGAACATTTATCTCAGTGTCAATCATCGCTTCTATCTTATTGACTCAAGTCGTTGATGCTGTATTGAAAGAGAAACCAAGGGGTCAAAGAAGTGGGATGTCAGAGGCCGAATATTATAAACAACAACAGAGATTGAAGAGAAAAGTCGCTTTATTTTCATCAGAATCTAAACATGTCGTCTTGTTCAAAGACTGTGATATTAATAAAGATTTACACGTTGAAGAGTTGAAACAAAAGGGTGTTGAAGTCATTGACCCATCAGTGCTAGTGGCTGCTGAGAAAAGGGATAAGGATAGTAAATACTATGATTTGTTGAATGATGAGAATTTAGCTGAATTACCAAGAGGGTTAACTGTTGAATTAATAGGTAAAGCATTAACAAATTCTAAGTTTGATAAATTTATTATTGTTGGATTTCCAAAAGATGTTAAAGAAACGATTCAATTCGAAGATAAGATCGTGACTATCAGAAATTTCATAATCCATCAAGAAAGTGAAGGTAATGATGATGTTTTCAATTATTACAAGACTGTTAATAAATCTAAAATCATTGAAGACGTCAATGATATCACTTCATTATTAGAATAAGATTATCTTTATATATATATACAGAGAATAAATACACACTTGTACATATCATTATAAGAAAAACTCTTCAGGAGTCTTGAATTTAATTCCACATTTCAATGCGAATTTCAAATCACTATCACTATGGTCATTAACTCTACCTGCAGCATCACCTACATACAAAACATTCTCTTTAACTAATTCACAACCTCCATTACTGAGATGATCCTTCATAAACTCTTCAAACATTCCAATCTCTGGTTTTCTAAATTTGGTGTAATGTTCACCATTGATACCCTTTTTAACAGATGCTGCAGATTGTTTAACACTGGAATATATCCAAACGTTATTAATCCTAACATCATTTAACTTCCCCAAGATTTTATGGATCTTTAACACAAATTTATGTAAACTTTTAGAATCTTGTTTATCTGCAATTACACCACCTTGATTAGTAAATATTACAATTGTATTATCACCATCTTTATGTAAATCTATTAGTTTATTAAGAACCGTGTTGAAACACCACGTCCAATCATCAGCATCAGTTCCAAATGTCCTTCCAGATTTAGTCTTAATGATTGTTGAATCTAAATCAAAAGCGTATATTTCACCTCTTATGGTTGAATTAATTGGTGTTATTTTGATCAAATTCTCTTTGACTTTAAAATTATGAGTTTTGGATTTGATTGATGAATTTATCGTTTTAAAACGATGGTTTAAAGAGATTGAAGCTCTGGGACTTGGGAATTTCAGCTGTGTTGTTTTCTTATTCAATTGGCTTCGTATTTCCTTCATCAATATGATTTATGTCCCATTTATAGTACTGGTTCCTCACGTAATAAAAAATCCAAAATATTTCAAATCTCATCTCCAAAAACTAAGTAAATTCATAAATCACAACATTAAAGATGTCATTTGGGAGAAGAACGTGGGACAGGGAAGAATACAGCAAACAAGCTAAACTTCGAAGAGACAAAACACACAATAATGAGCCAATTATTAAAAAACCAACGATTTCAAGAGATTCAATAAATTTCAATAAAGATTTGAATAAAAGACAAATAATAACGGGAAGTGTATTGAATACAAAAGGTAAATCATTTGGATTTTATTGTGATGTTTGTGATCTAACATTTAAGGATAATTTGAAATTCATTGATCATTTGAATTCAAAACCTCATTTGATTAATTCTGGTGAGTATGGAAATCATCAAAAAAATGTCACTTTGGAGGAAGTTAAAAAGAGGTATGAGATGTTGTGTAGGAAGATTGATGGTGTTGAAGAGATTAAAGAGGAAAAAGCCGAAAAGGAGCAAGTTAAAAATGATGAGCTCAATGAAATGAGTGAAATTATGGGATTCAATGGGTTTGGTTCAACTAAGAAATAAAGGTGTGTGTGTGTGTAAAAGTATGTAAAAAACTAATTTATTATGAAAGAACTCTTTCAATGTTAATAATTTAATCTTATAAATCTGAGAGGCATATTTACAAAATCTACAACAAAGACCCTTTCAATACAAGAATCTCATATTTCAACAAAAAATATTGTTGTCAACATTATATACTTTTTTAAAATCATTAAATTAAATCCATTATTTAAAATTTATATATAACACCTAATATTTATTTAATTTTAATCAAGCTTATTCGTCTTTGACAATAGTACCTTTAGCGAAAACGTAAATACCATCTAAGAATTTTCTGATATCCTTGTTTCTAACTCTACAAATTTGTTGAATATCAGCAGCAGTTTGAGAAACATCTTCAACTGAGTTACCAGATAAAGTGATTTCATCTTTTTGGTTAGCAGCGAATGAAGCTTCAACACCTTCTCTAATTTTAACTAATCTGACGTTTTTGTCACCTAAGAAATTTCTAATTTCAACGTAATTGGAACCATCTTTTTCAATAGTGTTAACATTAATTGGGAAATGCGCATAAACGTATTTTAATTTATATTCGTAACCTTTAGTAACACCGGTGATTAAGTTAGAAACTAATGATTTAACAGTGTTTAAAGCAGCAACATGTTTTCTATCACCATTGTGGACGGTAATTTGAATTTGTTTGTCTGATAATTTGGTAAAGGTAACGTTAAGATGGTTTAAGTTCTTGGTTAAAGTACCTCTTGGACCAGTAACAACAACGTTTCTGGCTTTGATTTGAATGGAAACACCTTCTGGGATATCTAAAGTTTGATCAGTTCTGATATATTTCATCTTTGACTGTTGATAATCTCAACTTTCTATTCTGTGTTGTGTTTAAATGCTATTTAAATTTTTCACTTTTTTTTGGGTGATGGGATATTACAATAAAGAGAACATCCAAACATCAATACAAACCTCATATGTTTTTTTTTCATAACATGCAGTACAAGCCCTACTATAGAGCACGTGATGTTTTCTTCACCTTTAGCCCTAATCATTATTCTTACTCAAGTACAACTACTTACCACTATTTATAACAATTTCTATTTTACTATTCATTATTCATTACAAGCTAACCAATCAATATACACTTTTATACTTTCTCTTCAATTCACCATAAGCATTTCTAATCTTTACATAATTCATGTGCATTTTACCTAAGAAATGATCACTTAATCTTCTATCAGTATCAATTCTACTTAAATAAGCACCACATTTTTCACAAACTTGTAATTGTTGTTGAGCGGATTGACCTATTAATTTTTCCTTTAATTCATTGAATTTGATCACCTCCACCCTTTTCAATAATTTTAAATCAATTATCTCCTTTGCAATTTTTAATTTAATTGAATCATTTGTAAAATTTGTTAATTTCAATATATTTGTCAATTCATTCATATAAATGTTTAATTTAGTATCAATTTCTTCTAATTTCAATTGTTGCTCATTTAATTTGGATCTTTCCTCTTCAGGGTATTCTAATTTTTTAGCAGCTATTCTAACATTATTATCACAAACTTTTATAAACTCATCTAATTTTTGCATAACTTGCTTTTCAATACTTATAACATCATTATCATTATCTTCATTTCCTTGTAATCCATCTTTATAACTCTCATACTGTAATTTATATTTATTAATGTGGATCTTATTACATCTTCCAAAGTTTTCTTTAGTGTTTTGAAACAAATCATATGGACATAAACCCATTAAATAGGGTTTACAAATCTCATAGTCTCTAAAACTTTGTTCCTTTTGACGTTTATATTGGTTCTTATTCCCATATTTTCCTGCTTCTTTCCCCATGAGTTGCTCGATTAGTTGCTGTTGTTCATAACGAGGTTTCATCTTGACTCAAAATTCTACAATTGCTCTATTAAATTTTCTTTCTTACAATAATAACGATCTTAATTATATATTGGTTTTCATGCCTCTATAAGTTCCGACTAAGAGTACCGGAATTAAACAATAATGATTAAAAATATTATAAACAAATCTGATGTGGAATCTCTAATCAGATTCACTAATATCAAAAGAATGAAGGAAAGATTAGCATTTTGCGGGAAAGTCGCTTCATATGTCCTTAGAGGAGGATGTGCTGTCCATGTTCTACAATCTCAATTCTATGAGTTCACAGAAACTAAAGGTGAATCAATGTTACCCACATTACAAGCAAATGGAGATTTCGTTTGGTCTTCTAAATATTATAGAAATGGAAGAGGGGTTCAAAAGGGTGATTGTATTGTTGCTTTGAAACCGACTGATCCAAATCAAAGAGTTTGTAAAAGAATCACAGGGATGCCGGGTGATTTAATCTTAGTTGATCCAAGTTTAGATTTAGATGATGATTTGAAATATCAAGATTCAATGAATAAATATATTGAAGTACCAAAAGGTCATTGTTGGGTCACTGGTGATAATCTTGCTCATAGTCTCGACTCAAGAAGTTATAACTCATTACCTTTAGGCCTAATCAAGGGAAAAATTATTGCAGCTAATGATTTCAATAAACCATTTAATGAAGATGGTAAAATTTATGGCTTTAGACTGATAAAGAATAACTACATTGATGAATAAATGAGCACAACAAATACATCTATAAATCTAATCAAGTTGGTGAATTGAGTTTCCTTCTGTTTTTCTATATCATTTTTATTGAGGTTTTTGAAGCATATTCATTCATGGTTTCATCCATTCCGCTTACAATTCTTGCAACTTTAACGATTGGCCAAGGTAATGATCTGAATAATGGTAAGAAATTACCATATAGTGGAATTTTATAATCACCACGTTTACCAACTTCACAATAACTGATAATTTTATTTGCCAAAAAACTGGGTTCAATTTCTGGTGCTAAAATATTTGATGGAGTTTTAACATCTTCAAACATTGGAGTTTTCAATTGACCTGAACAAATCAATAGACTTTTCACGTTTTCAGAATGATAATTCAATTCATTTGCTAACGCTTCATGCATTGCAATTAAACCAGATTTTGATGCCCCATAAACACTCAAATTTGCTGGTGTCATATATCCTAAAACTGATGCAACTGTAACAATATAACCATTATTATTCGAAATCATATCTGGTAAGAATAATTTATTGATGTAAAAATTTGAGCTAAGATTAATTGTTATTACTTTATCAATTTCAGCTGATGTCATTTCAATTAATGGTTTACCAATCATTATACCAGCATTATTGAAAATACAACTAACATCACCAATTTTATTTTTAATATCTTGTTGAACGGCTTCAATCTGTTGATAATTTGAAATATCACATTCATAATAATGAACTTGGTTATATTTTGGTTTGCTATCAATATTGATATCAAATACAATAATGTTTGGATAGCCACGATTCAACAACTCGTAGACAATACACTTCCCAAGTCCAGAACATCCACCAGTGACTAATATGATGTCCGTTCTGTCAAGGACTTTCCCTATAATGCGGTTTGAGTAATCGATGGCAGTATTGGCGAGTATATAGACTTTATTCATCATTGTGTTAAGCGAGTTTTTATACAGCTAATTTTTTTTATAAGATAATGTAGACAGTTTTTAAGTAAGCTAACAACGAAGTGTCAAAAGAAAGAGGAGTAATAAATCTCACAAGTAAAAAAAAAACATGAAAGTTTTTGAATTTTTCACAAATATTTTTCTTTAATCGTTTTTGTGTCAAAACTAAATAAACGCGCTTCTAACCCTTCCCGATCTGGAACATCAAAACAAACACAGGAAAAAAAACCGAAGCAAAAAAGCTTGAAACGTTGGCTTTAAGTACTCAATTTACTCAATAAAGTTATAGCCATGTCATTCAATGAACTCCCTGAATTTGTGAGGATCAAGAGAAAAAGAACCCAGAACTATTTAGAAGCTTTAAGTGAGTCGGACATTCTTTTAAAGTGATACTAATCCATCGTATAACTAACAATAACCACAGTTCTTGAATTACCTAAGAGCAAGAGAGTCAAGAATGAACAGTTTAGTAAGTGAATTGAGTCAGCTCCTGCTTTTAAGGGGTTTTATGTTATCTCAAAGATATAAAATGTACTAACATTGCTGTCATCAGTTTTCAAATTACAAAAAACAGATTCAGAAATAACTCCTAATGATAGATCAATGGAACTACCACTACCACTTCTCCAAGAATCAGAGGCTGAAAAGGCGAGTATCCATAGATCATTAAATCCTGAAATCAATTAAAACATAAACACATACTAACTATACACCATAGGATAAAGAACATACTTTCATTATTCCAAAATCAAAAGATGAGAAATTACCTGAAGAATTCACACAAATGCTCGATTCCATATTGACACTAGACGATAATGCTCAGAAATCAGAGGGATCATCAGAACGTAAATTGAAGAGAAAGGCCAACAGACTACAAGGTTCTAAATCATTGAGTAATAAATCAGGTGATGAAGTTGAATTAGATTACGTTTATGACGTTTACTATAGAGATAGAGCAGTTCATGAAACTTGGGAAGTTAGTAGGATTGGATACATTAAATTTGAAGAAGATAATGATGATTTAGTCAATGATGATGACAATAATTCTTTATTGGTAATTTCTGATGATGAAGATTCAAATGCGGAAGATTTTTATCAAAATGATTATCCAGAAGATGAAGATGCTGGAAATGATAATGACGGATTGGAAGTTGAAGCTGAGCAAGTTGACGATGATGATGACGATGATGAAGAAGATGATGATTTATCTAATGGAGAGGATCAAGTCTTTGAATCTCAAGACAATTTTGATTCTATATTTGATCAACATTTTGGGAGTGGGGAAGTTCCCAAAGATTTCTTGAAAAGTTTACAAGATGAACTTGATGAAGCGGACGAAGACGATGAAGATGAAGATATAAATGATGATGATATTGATATTATAGATGATGATAATCTGAGATATAAAAGACAAAATTTCTTCCCTGATGAAGAATATGATGAATTAGCACAACATAGAGATAGAATATTTGGTAAATTAGAGAAGATGATTAAAAGGAGATCTTGAAGATGATATTTCGACTATAAAAAGAATCGTTTATGATTGTTTATTAATAATATTTATTTTATACTTGGAGATTCTATTAAAGAATTGAAAAAGAAGAACAGGTTATATAAAAAATATATTCATATCTATAACTAGCTGTACAACCCATTCATAAACCAGTTTTGGGATCATTACCAGCAAAAGGAACATTAAGAAAAAAAAAATTGTTTTTGGTATTATAATAGAATCATCAAGTAAAACAAAAAGTTTCTAGAAAATGTAATGCAGTGAGGAGACTCCTTACATAATAATAGATTCTTTTTCAACGTTAGTACCAATGGTTTTATGAGGCAAGACTTTACCACCATTGACGTAGATTTCATCTTTAACTTTAACATCATCACCTAAAACGGTAGTACCTTCTAATCTACACCATTTACCAACTTCAGAATTCCAACCAACAATAGTGTTTTTAACCCATGCGTGATCCTTGATGGAAGAGTTAGATAAGACGACAGAATCTTGGATTCTTACACCGTTACCAATGACAACGTTTGGACCTAAAGTAACATTTGGACCAATTTTAGCACCTTCACCAATTTTAACTGATGGATCAATTAAGACATTACCAACATGACCAGGAGTTAATAATGGTGATTTTTTCTTTTCTAAAGATTTCAAGTATAGAGCAGTACCAGCTAAGAAATCTTTTGGTTGACCAACATCCATCCAGAAACCTTCTAAATCGAAAGAGTATAAAGATTTTTGTTCAACTAAGATTGGGAAAGTTTCTTTTTCAATTGAGGTTGGTTTTAATTCAATCAAATCAATAACATCTGGGTTTAAGATATATAGACCAGCGTTAATTCTGTTACCAACAAATTCGATTGGTTTTTCAACAAATCTATCAATTAAGTTTGGGTTAGCAATGTCGTGAACAATAACACCGTATTTGGATGGTTCATCAACTTTGGTAGCAACAATGGTACCTCTACCACCATGAGCTTTGTGGAATGCAGCTACTTCTTCAAATGGGTATTCACAAATAACATCAGAGTTTAAAACAAAAAATGGAGAATCATCTTTCTTTAAGATTTCTTCAGCTAATTTTAATGGACCAGCTGTACCTAATGGTTCAGTTTCAACTGAGAAGGTGATAGAGACACCATATTCCTTTTCGTATTTTTGTAAAGTGGAAACCATGACTTCTGGTCTGTAGTTAACAGCTAAGACAATATCAGTAACACCAGCTTTAGCTAAAGCTTCAATTTGATGTAAAATCATTGGTCTGTTACCAAATTCGACTAATGGTTTTGGGACAGTTAAAGTAAGAGGTCTTAAACGGGTACCGTAACCACCAACAAGAATTAAACCTTTCATTTTTGCTATAATTGATTTATATAAAAAGTAAATATGAAGAATTGACTTCAAAGAATGAGAAGTAAATTTGAATTGAGAAAGTGGATTTGTTTTTGGTTTTATACATCAAAACTTTTTCTCAATTGTCGACGTGGGCAGAAATCCAAAAAAAGAAACGAAACGTTTTGGCGAAAAAAAACAATTGGGACTTTCGTTTCTCAAATTTGCGTGTTTGTCCTAATTTGTCCGGTAAGAGTCGCGTTTGTCCTGAAAACACAGCTAAATTTCCAAAGTCTTCTCAACAATTTTGCGCCAGTCGCGAATTGTCCCTACTGTACAATTAACTGTACTTCTCATGGCTAAATTTGTACCAGGTAAACTAGGAGTATCGTAAGTTTTGGTTATATTAGTCCTAAAGAGGTAATTGACCCAAAGTATGCCTTCTTATACTGTGAAGTTTGAGCTCCAGATCGTCTGGAGTTTGGAGCAATTTTGTGGGCGTTACTATGGAGACTATACCATATCAATATATATTGCGTTAAAGATTTTCCGAAATTTTACACATTTGAAAGTCGAATGATCTCAGACCAGATTCCAAACCCCAATTGGTTCTTTCAAAAATTAGTCAATTAATGGTCTACTTTAAATAGTGATTATGACCTTCTTTAGTTTTTCCAATATTTATTACAAAAGTCTTTTAACTCAATTGTTTTGGCACAAAAATCTTCAATCATAATATTAAAATTTGTGATCTTGGCCGGAGCATTTCTGGAAGAAACATCAAAAAGGTACATAAAACGCGTTATTTAAATTTAAACTTACATAATTTGATTGTTTAGACTTCATTGTTCAGCCAATCAAGAGAAGACTCACTATTCAGTTTGGGTTGAAAATTCAATTCTCAGAATTAATCATGTAGTTGATTAAAGGTCTGATGATCTTTCTGAAATTTCTATCTAGCTGAGTATAGTTGGTACTAGTAGAGCTTACATTCAGGTTCATAAATTATACCATCGTTTACACTGTACAGTTTATATATACTGGTAAGTGGAGAAGTTAAACTGTACAAACTTGGTATTGTGAAAACGTAAAATTCATATAATAGACATAAAAGTTATCCACAAAATATGTTCTTCTAATACATAAACTATACATTTTTCTTAACCAATTCCCTTTCCGCAATCATAACATTAAGTCTTCTCGTGAAATCAACATTATCGCTTCCATCTGTATTAGTATTAGAATTATCTAGTTTTTCATGATAATCATTATCTTCATTATTGATTTCTAAACCTTTAAACATTTGTAACCTTCTTTTTAGTAAATCCTCTCTTCTTTTGATTAGAGGAGCATAATGAGCCATTTTCCTGAATTTTTTAACAGATTCGTTATTGAAAATAACATTAGCTAATTCGCTTCCAGATCTAAGTTGGACAACTTTTTCGGTGACCGTGTTTGTTTTTTCTTCATGAGCTGCTTGTAACATTTTATAAGTCAAATCATCTTCATTAATCAAATTTTGCACCTTATAGTCAAAATAAGGATTATTTGGCTGTTTGAATTTTTGATATTCTGGTCTGTAACTACCTATGGTACTATTTGAATTATTTGAAACCTTTCTGATTTTTGTATGAGGGTCGTCAAGGAAAATCCCTGGATTGCGTTTCATTTCATCATTTTGTTGTTGAAATTCGACTCTATTTGGAACTGCACTAGGATCTTGATGATTTATTCCATTTACTGCCATGTTTCGAAAGTTGAAAGCTTGAGGCTGTGGTCCATAATTATTTTTCTGGAAATGATTTGGCTCGTTTCTTGGAAATTGAAAATTTAGTTTAGCTTTTGGACTTTGATTGTTATTTGGTCCTTGATAGAGTGGTTGATAATGATTTGGAGTTTCAAAGCTGTTGTGTTGTGATGATTTCTTATGATCTGGAAGTTTTCCATACTCACCGACTGGACCAATTGGAAAACTTCTTTGATTATTAGGTCTGTTTTGTTGTAGATATTGAGTTGGACCTCTATTATCATATTGACGATTTGGTTCTCTTGTATCTCTATATGGTTCATGTTTGTTGATTTTTTCATTACTATAGCCTCTTCCATGCTTATTGCTTCTTTCACTGGTATTACCTCTTTCACTGTTATATCCTCTCTCACTGTTGTTACTTCTTTCACTCATACTACCTCTCTCACTGTTCCCTCTCGCACTATTACTACCCCTGTCACTGTTGGTTCCTCTTCTGGAAAATTCAGGATGATTACCACTAGCAGTTTGTGTTAAAATTGGATTCAAGATTTTATCCCATTCTTTGAATAAAGTAACAATTTTGCTACGATGAACATTGTATCTTTCACCAAACTTTTTCAAATGAGATCTGATCATTGAAACATCCAGTATATTTCTATCAATTTTCTTATATTTAGACAATGTTTGTAGCCATTTTTCAACCAGAGCTGTGCTTGGAGGATTTACTTGTATCAAAGCAGATTCCAATTTTTTTCTTATGGTGGTGAATTCTTGAATAATCTGTTTTCTTTCTTGTTGAGGTGTTACAGTTAAAATTGATTCTTTCTCAAAAGAAGGATTAACAGGTTGAGGTTCAACTTGAGGTTCACTATCTGGAAAATGATCTGGTATTCTTGTTTCATCTGTAGAAGGTGGAAGCTCAATTGGTTTCCTTTCTTTTTTAACCTTTTCTTCATTCTTTATAGGAACTGTATTCTCATCTTCATCATCTGTTGAGTCAATTGTCAAAACTTCGTGGACCTCTTCTTCCTCTGATTCGACATCATCGTCTTCGTCTTCACCAACAAACAATGAGTTGGATGCGGTTGCTCCTTTTATAGTTGAAACAGGATCCTCGAGTTCTTCTGGGATTATAATATCAATCTCATCATCATCAAGATCTTCTTCTTCTATCTCATATGTGGTATCCTCTAAGAAATCTTCGATAATTGTTTTTTCATTGGAAGGTTCAATTGCAAAACGGGCAAACATACTTCTAGCATCAGTACCACTAATCCAAAACCCAGAAACAGTATATGCACGTTCATTAGTAACAGGCTCCCATTCATGATTTTGAAGCTGATCTCTATAAAACAATTCATTCAAAGTAACCATAACTGGATCATCTTTACCAAAATTCAATTGTTGAACTTTTAATAAACATCCTGCTTTAACTAATGCACTACCGTTCAACCAACCATCAGAAAATCTCTTTGAAATCGTAACACTGTGATAAGTTGCATTGTTTTGTTCAGTGATATCACTTCTAATACTTATTCTTTCAACAACTTCATTAACAGTGAATGCAACATCTTTTCGGTTGATGTTTGCCGGATCTGTCATATCTAGCTTCTTAGGATACTGAGGAGCTTTACCACCGCTAAAACTTTCAGGATAACCAAAAAAGCTATTATCACAACTGGTGCTAATCCATAAATTTCTTCTTGTCTTTTCTGCTTTACCTATGGGGTATTTTCCTTGTTCATTTGGTGTTTTTTCAAAATCTAGTATAGGTCTAATTTTCTTGAATATGTTATATTGTTTAGCAAGTGATCCAGCAATTTTGAAATGAACCCAAAATCCACCACATAGTGAATCATCACTTTTCAATTTAAATAGAGTTGGATGCTTAGTTTCATACGTCCTATAGAAATTACGCTCTATCAGTTCAACTCTATGTTTCTTGATCTTTCTATTCAAATTATGAAAGTATCTAAAAAATTGATGCATATTAACGGTATCACCTGTAACATCTCTTAATATTCTGATATTCACATCAACTGAAACGCTAACAAAGAATTCCCAAAATTGAACCCCCGAATATGAAACCATTGCTATCCTTTCAAATGCAAGTATTGGAGCAACAATGGAAGAAATTTCGTACAGCGTTGCAAAATGTCTTGCGTCCTTTAAAGGTATCCATAAACCTTCATATCTTTTTTTGGTTTCTCCCCTAAGAAAGTGGTATTTCTTGATACTGGTTATCATTTCAGCTTCCAGTGATTCAACATCAACTGTTGACTTGATTAAAGGGAAGAACTTCGAAACATTGACCCAGCTACCAATTTTTCTCCTGATAAATTCACACTTGTGTACCGGGTCGTAGTAAATATAGTATTCTTGATCATTGTGAACTTCTGAGTCTAAGGGACGCAATAATGTGTAGTCTGGCTCAGTGACAAACTTCCCACTTGATGTTTCTCTCGCCTCGGGCTCGGGCGTAGTCTGAGCAGCACTGCTTTCCATTGTATAGCTTCAACGCCTCTAAGAAAATATTAAAGCGTACGTTGATTACTGATCTTTTTACTACACGATTAAAATACCCAGCGCTCCTGACCAGTAAGTTGATATCATGGTGATGCAGTAGTTCGGGTAACCTATTCTTTTTGTTTTGATATTTGAAAATGCTTCGAATGGTCAAAAAATTGCTTAATTTCAATTAGTTTGATTTAATCGAGGAGAGAATCCCAGTCAATTCACTATTTCAATATCTGTTTTCACATTTATAAAAACTCTGATTCCTTTTTTCTCTAATTTATTTTGACTAGCTACAAACACTAATAATTTACTCAAATATAATCAAACAATCTTATCAAAACATTAAATAAGTAATGAGCCAAATCTATTCAGCAACTTACTCTAATGTTGATGTATATGAACTTCTCCTTGACTCAGTCTCTGTAATGAGAAGGAAAAATGATGGCTGGGTCAATGCTACACATATTTTAAAAGCTGCTGATTTTCCAAAGGCTAAAAGAACAAGAATATTAGAGAGAGATGTTCAGATAGGCAAGCATGAAAAAGTACAAGGTGGTTATGGTAAATATCAAGGTACTTGGGTTCCCCTTGATCGAGCAAGGGCCATTGCCAAACAATTTGAAGTTGATACTATTTTGAGCCCTTTATTTGATGTTAAAAGTACATCTGGAGCAAACTCTCCACCACCAGCTCCAAAACATCATCATGCTTCTAAAAACAACTCAATGATACCCAATGAATCACCTCAACTAACGAAATCAAAGAGAGTAAGTGCTAGAAAAACAGCAAGTATGCCAAATATCAAGAATAGAATATCACTTGAAACTCCAGAACCTACACCACAGAAGAAAAGAGGAAGACCAAGAAGATTGAATCCGCCAAATGTCAAAGAAGCAAAAGTTCAAAAGGAATCAAAAATAAGGCCAAAGAAGCTGGATCTAACATCAAATAAAAACAGTGAGAGTATTTCTAACATAGTAACTGAAGGTGAAACAATGATGGATGAGAACGATGAAGATGATGACAACCTTGAAGGTGACCATCCAATAAAAAATATTAGTATAAATGATGGGTTATCAAGTGACATTGATGAAAATGATAATTATAACTATGCGAGCTCCTCATCTCCAGGAGATTTCATGTCTGATACAGATTTAGCTAATGCTTTAAAATCTCCGAATCAAAGAATCAATCAATGTGCAAGAGAAAGTTTAGAAAAGGCAATTGCATCACATCAAAATCATATCAAGAGCATATATTCAGATGATACTTGGTATGACTCAAACTCAGAATACATTTCAAGATTATTAGAATATTTTATGGCCCCAAATGACGGATCAAATACAAACTCAATTTCTTCAATTCCTGAATTCATTTTAAATCCACCAAAGAGTATAAACTTCGATCAAGTGATAGATGAAGACGGTCACACATTGTTTCATTGGGCTTGTGCTATGGGTAATGCAGCAGTTGTTGAATCTTGGATCAAGTTGGGCGCTAATTATAGAGTTATCAATAGTGAAGGAGAAACGCCCTTAATGCGTTCCGTATCGTTTACTAATTCTTATAACCAAAAGACCTTCCCAAAGCTTATTGATTTACTAGGTGAAACTATATTTGAAGTGGATTCAACTAATAAAAGCGTGCTGCATCATATAGCAAATGCTGCTTCTTCAAAAAATAGATTTTTATCTGCATTTTACTATATGGATATTCTGCTGGCAAAAGTTTCCGCTCAATCAATTGAAAGATTATCATATTTCTTGAATTTACAAGATAATAATGGTGATACTGCTTTACATTTATGTGCTAAAAATGCCAATAGAAAATGTATCAAATTACTATTAGAATATAAAGCAAATCATAGTTTAAGAAACAATCAAGGTCTAGTCGCTTCTGCTATCTTATTAAAGAACGATAAAGTCCCAAAAATACAGCAAAGATACGAATTACATTTGAAAAATCAAAGAAAATCTGCTGATAATCAGAAAACTTTACAACAGTCTAATGATTTACAAAATTTCAATTCGTTTGCTGAACCACATGTTGCAGAAGCTGCAATTGAAGCAACGCATAAAGTCTCTACAATATTAATTGATTCATTGAATGATTTATCAAACGCATATGATTATGAATTGAAAAGAAAAGAGTCTGATGTAGAAGAAGTGAAAGAATTATTGAACAACTTAGATGAAGAAATAAAATCTACTAAATTGAAAGTTGAGCAGCATCTTGGTGAAAAATTGATTCCAGAGGAAATTGAATATCGTCTAAGAATCATGGGTAATGATGTTCTTCGTTATAAGAAACTTGTCAAACAAGATGAAATCAAATTGAAAAGATATATTGAAAGATCACAAAAGAAGAAATTAGCAAACTTAATTTCACAGTATGAAACAGAATCATCACAAAATAGAAAAGTCTATGAAGGATATAGTTATTATAACAAATTACATGATGCTGTTGTGTTTACTAGGTTACAATTACAAAGAAAGAGATTAATAAAGGACATCATCAAACGTCAAGGTGAAATCTCTAATGGATTTAAGATCCAAATGTACAAAAAACTGATTTCTGCTGGTTCAGATGTTGATGTTGATGAAGTTGAAGAAAAACTGGATGGATTGCTTGAAGAGATCGAGCAAAATACATAGATTATTTGGATTGCATTACTGAATAGTAATGGTTTAATCATTTTAATAAGATGTAATTTATATTATAGTTACTCCTCTGAATCTTTGTTATGTAATTACCAAATTGTGAATTCTGCTTAGTCATTCAAAAGTACTTTTACTGATTTGACACAAAAAGAGGAAGCAACAATCAGGTAAGGCACTGTGCCTATTATTGAGATTGAAACTGATGAAAAAATACCATGTTTGCACTCTTTAGAGACACACTAACAAGCTGGATCGTGTCTTCTGTCGCTTTAAAGTTATTTGTGTTTTATCTGACTGAAAATTCTAATAAAATTCCTAGACAAGTCATATCAAATGAACTATACAATAATCTTTCAACATACGCACATTTGATGGATATTGCGTAAGTTTTCCGGCTTTCCTATTAGATACCAGCTATTCGGTCAGTATATGTGACTAACAACATGTTTAAGGTATTGTATATCACCAATCACTAAAATCCAAGCACCTTTTATCTGTGAAAATGATTGTTCTACTTTTAAAAACATGGAGATTATAGATCAATGGAGTACCTCTGATATAAATATCATACCCAAAAGCTTTGAAACCTCGGGATATATATCAGTTGATAAAGCTACGAAGAAATTGTTTCTCGTGCTCAGAGGAACAAGGAGCTTTAAAGACAGTTTAATTGATTTGAGCGCTGATATGGTTGATTACGTTGCGAGTTGCAATGAAAACTCTGAAGACCCACTATTTGGATGTGAAACGTATCACGGTGGCTGTAGAATACATCGTGGATTCAGTGAGTCTTTTGATTTAACTTGGAAGAGAATTTTACCTACAATTAATGTAATCAAAAGTTTGATTGTTGAAAGAGGTTACAAATTTATAATATTAGGCCATTCCCTTGGCGGTGCAGTCTCAATTTTGTTAGCAGTTACACTTAAAATGAAGTTTGGGAATAGTTTAAATATATTGTGTGTCACTATGGGACAACCAAAGATTGGTAATGAGAATTTTAATGATTATATTGAACAAAAATTTAATCTTTATCAAAGTCTCGACTCTAGCTATTATGACTCTTTCGAACATGGAGATATAATTAGGGTCACTCATTTAGGAGATCCAATAGTGAAACTTCCAATTTATGACCATCATTTGATTGGATCAGATGATTACTGTCATTTCGCCAATGAGATATTCATTAATGAACTAGGAAGTCAGAAGCCTACAATAGATAACGTTTATTATTGTAAAGGAAATGAGGATATGAGATGCTCATACGGAATGAAGTTCTCTACAAGTAATTATGAACATTTAAACTATTTCAGAAGAATGGGAATATGTGGATTTGGTTATTTATTATGATCTAAATCTAAACTTTGGTGTACCATCTTCGTCATCATCGTCGTCATCATCGTCATCATCATCATCATCATCATTATTATTATTATTATTCATTATGCTATTTATTTGGTCGTTAACTTGGTACATGTTGTTATTATACGAATTCTCTGAATCTTGTGTAATATCAGAAGTCAATTCTGAATCTTGGTTCTCATTAAATCTTCTAAATTCAGGGATATTGCTTCTTTGATTGTCAGAAATTTTAACATTCATACCTAATCCATCTGTGTTATGAACACCATCTATGTCTGTAGTGAATTGAAACCCAGCATCTTGTATATCTTCATCATCTGAATCCAGCACAAATAGTGCTTCAGTTCGTTTATTGGTAGACGTATCTGAATTCTTTTTGGATTTATTTGAATCAGTTTGAGTTTCTCTGTATGATTCATTCATTGCCTGTTCTGCTTGATTATGAAGTTGGTTACTTTCTAACAACAGATCATCAAACCTTTTTCTTTTAATTTGGTCAAGAGGTATCAAATCCATATGAACATAAGTTCTAAGATCAGTAACCAATACATTATTATGACCATTTCGTGAATTTCTATGCACTTTAACGAACGTTTTGAAATTTTTTCTTCCTGTCCACTTTGAATCCCAGTAAGTATGTTTCATTTGATTTTGTAATGTTGAGGGAATTTCATTTTGTTTATCATTATCACTATCTTGTAGTTGCCTCATTGGAATTTCAACTTTTTCCACGATAGCCAAATCATTTAAAGAGTCAATTGTTGCACTGTCGATGTCTTCAATAAGACCAAGACGTTCTTCAATTCTTCTATTTGCTTTTTCTTTGGTGTTTTGTGCAGCGACCAAAAATGAATTTTGTGTTGACTGATGAGGTTTTGAGTCAATTTCAGATTCTATCTTTGTATCATCTTCAATTTTTGAAGTGATGTGAGTGGAGGAATGAGATTCTTGATTGATTTGTTCAGAATCTTCCATGATTTTATCTTCATCCTTAGTGGGAGTCCCAGGAACTTCATATGTACCTTCCATTAATGTCGATGAAACACTATCAACATTCTCAATCAAGCTATTCATTAGTGGTTTAACTCTTGATCTTGATTTTTTCACAGGAGGTTCCAAAGCCTCTATATTGTCTTCTTCTTGAATTGGAGAATTAATTTTTGGTGACTCTTTACTCTGTGTCATACCACCACCAAAATAGTCTAAACTGTCTAATGCTTTAATTCTACTTCTTCTTTTCTTTTTAGGTGGTTGGTCTGAGTCTGATATCACTGTTGACGAAAGTTTGGTTGGTCTTTTCCTTGTCAAAATATCCAAGTTTAAGGTTAATGCAGAATTGATGATATTTTCACTTTGAACAAGATAAACACCTAATGTCTTAGCAACATTATTCAGAAGTTCAACTATCGCTAATGAGTCTGTGGATCCTTCATCTGTGAATTGGGGTTGGATAATAATGGTTTCTTTGCCTGTAGTCATTTTTAGCTCTTGTACAAAGTTAACAGCTTTATCAATTTCTGAATTCTTTATGTCATAGAACTTACATTCACTATTACCTATCTCAAGAATTGGTTTAAAGTTATTGAAATCTGTTTGATCAAAAAATATAAATATGAGTTTTTTGAAAAGTTCTCCTCTTTGTGGGTTTGGAATATATGACTTATCTAATACAAATTCATCAGGTTTGGGAAGATTAGCTTCATAATTATCACACAAAAGAGGAATTCGGGTTATTAGATTCTCGATATATTCTGGTGTATGTATTGGTGTTTTTGATAGTAATGCAGCTAATATATCCAGTGAATTTTCAGCGTACTCTTTCTTAATAACAAGTGTAGTTTCTGGTAAATAAATTGAATAATAAGGGATCCCCAATTTCAGCAACCCATCTTCAAACTGCTCGCTAAGCTCTTTGCTGATCTTAAACAATGAATTTTTATTATGGAATTTGATTGTAACACCACCAACTTTCACAATTGTTGATTTTGTGAATACTTTATATTCTTGAGCTTCTCGTTCTTCTTTTGATAGCGATGAATAGTCGATCAGTTCACCATCACTAGTCATAGACTGGCCTAGGAGGCCTATTTTCAAGACTGGATGCTTCAGTGGGTAGTCGACTGGATCTATAGTGAATTTCAAATGGATGGAACTAACACTTGGTTTCTCAACTTGAAATGATGACTTCTTGTTGCGCCCAAGGGTATATTGCACATTAGGCTGTAATAAGGAGGACCTTACTCTTGTGGTGCCATCCTTCTGTTTGTTGCTGTATTTCAAATACCACATCGATCCTCACACTGCAAGCTTCAAACGTCTCTCTCTCTCTCTCTCAATCTTTCAGCGGGTAGATTTATCGTTTTGGAATATTTGGAGGGTAACGCATCCCACTTTTTCGGGACCTCTTGAAAAATCTAGTTCGAGATCTCTCTTTAATTAATTAATACCCATCCCATTTAACAACTAATGTCAGCTTCAGAGACCTCTTCTGGTCTCTTCAATGGAACCAATTTATCAAACCAATCAACAAAACCTCTTCTTCTAAACAAAATCACCTTCACCGGTGCAGAATTTACTGACAGTTACTACAATTCATTAGTTGCACCATTATTTCATGATAGATTAACCAACCTCATTCCATTAGTTCAATTGAACGATGGTCTAGACTCAATTCACAACACATTACTAACAACCGGTTTATTTAAATCTGTTTCCGTTAAACTTGATTTAGCTGAAGATATTATCGCTCCAATAACTAAAGGTGAATCTAAGATAAGCTCAAGTATTGTCCCAGTTAATGCACAATTTAAGCTTGAACAACTACCTTTTTACAAACTCACATCATCTTCCAAAACAACGGATACCTCAGCCAGTGTTGGATTTCGTTACTTAGATCCAAATCTATTTAAACAAGCTTGTTCTTTATTAGTTGATATTAATCTAAATTATGATCTAATCAATAACTCAATCAATAGTAAAATCTGGGACTTAACTATATTGAAACCATTAGAAAAATTTCCAAACACAAGAGCTATTTTCAATCCAGTTGTGTCTTCGGTTGATGCTAATTCTTGGGCTAATCATGAACAATATACTGCTGGTGCATTATTTGGTTTACAATCAACTAAACCTCATGATTGTGCTAGTATTGGACCTGCCATCAGTATTTTAACCACTGGTGTTGCGTTCATTAATAGACAAGTTAGAAATGTTCCTAATTCAGCAAGTGATACTGTTCGTGCAGGTGCTGGTAATGATTTCAAATTCAGTGCTAATTTCAACTATAAATTAGATTCAAGAAAGGCTATTGGTAGATTCATCACTGATGGTATTCTTGTTGATTTCACTAATGAATTGGCAGGATATAATACAGCTGATGTCTTTGCTGATCAACACAATCACACTCCTTTAGAATCATTCAATAAATCCATGTTGAAATTACAATCTTTCAAATCTATTTTAAATGATTCCATCACTACTGAACTTGATTTTGAAGCAGGTACAATCTTCCAAAAATCAAATGATTCAATTCCATTGATTGATAGATTCAACTTAGGTGGTACTAATTCATTAAGAGGTTTCCAATTGAACTCAGTTGGCTTAAAAGATGGTGGTGATTTCATTGGTGGTTTATCTGTTTTCAAAGCAAATTTCTCTATATATTCCAGACTTCCTAATCATGAAGCTTCGAATCCATTAAGATTACATACATTTGTCAACATTGGTGATGTTTTAGATTTCAAAAATTGTACAGACTTTGCTAAATATGCTTCAAGTGGTGCTCTGTTCAATAACAGCGCTCTTGCTACTGGTCTTGGTTTGGTTTACAGGGGTGAAAACGCTATTGCTGATTTAAGCTACAATATTCCATTAAATGTTAGAAGTAATGATATTGCTAAACCTGGTTTTGGTTTCTCTGTCGCCTTGAAATTTGCTTAAATGTTGTGAACGAGACTTCTTTTTAAATATATATTTAGAATCCACCATATTTTGTAATTTATAAATCATTATCATCATTATTCTTAGATAAAATACACACTGTTATCAATATAAGAGCTACAATGTAAGAATAAAACTATAATACTTTTTATAATAATATAA
Organism: Phaffomyces antillensis; assembly: GCA_003707195.2. NCBI lineage: Eukaryota > Fungi > Ascomycota > Saccharomycetes > Phaffomycetales > Phaffomycetaceae > Phaffomyces > Phaffomyces antillensis. The sequence goes on from PPNI02000010.1 coordinate 173,464, forward strand.
TATACATTTTTTCTTTTTACTTTTTAATCTGTTATCAATAAATAACTTGGAAGAACAAGATCATAAGTATGCCATCCATAAAGTATCACAGGCAGCTAGGTTTCTTGGATTAACAGCTTGCTGAATAAAATCTAGGATATTTTGAGTTGCAACACTGTTTCCATTATTCGTACTAATTTGTTGAACTTTTTTACTAATTAATTCAACATTAACACGAACAATTTCACGTAATTGAGATTCCTCAGCTGATGGACGATGTTGTTGAGTAAACCATGAAATAGTTTCATCACGAACAAATAATGGTAAGTGAGTAGTTAATTCTGATTCTGGTTCAGTTAAAGCTTTTGCAATACATAACATATGAACTGATAAAATACCTTCAAGACTAGATTCACCAATCAATTGTTGAATATTTGGAGTTAATCTGAATGGGACACTTTCTGCATTATAGAAGATTGGAGCTGATCTTTGAGCTGAAACGTCCAATCCTGAATTAACAAAGAAATTAGAATTAGCTTTTGAACTTGCAATTTTAGATGGTAACATTTCAAATGTAGTGACTGCACCAGATTTTTCATTAATACTAATCTTATGAGGTTGACGAGCTGGAATACTCATCATATAAGTCATGAAGATAAATGAAGCATACTGTGACGTGAATTGTTTTCTAAATAACCAGAAATCTTCAAATTTAGAATATAATTTGGTAAAATAATTCTTAAGAACTGTATTTGGAACAATTAAAGATTGGATAGCACTGAAAATTTCAACTCTAATATTCATAATATCAGGTTTTGGTAAATGAGGATCAAATGCAGCTCTCATCTTTTCATTGAAATAAATCAACGGTTGATCACGATTCAGTTTATTCTTCTTGCAATAGTCTTCATAAATTTCATGTAATGAAGATAATGAGGCCGTATCATCCATAATACGGATTTGTGGAGCTAATGGAACTGCAATTGGTAAAGTGAATTGAATATTTCTTTTTCTGGTTTGAACCTTCTTGGATAAAGTATCATTCAAAATACGGTACAACTGAAAAATTCTTTCTTCTCTTCTGCAATGTCTTGCAGCTGGAAATTGAACAGCAAATTGATATAAACTACCATCATGACCTCTAATTTTGATACGTTTGTAACAAGCATGAGTACCTCTAATCAACTCCAAAGTCGGTAAAAATCTTTCGATCTTAATAAAATGAGAATTGTTATCTTTGTTCAATAAGTACTGACCAGGAATTTCGATATCTTCGAATTTTTGATGATGAAATTCACTTAAATGAGGACAAACACTTTCTAAATTAACTGATGAGAATCTTCTGTCTAATTTATCTTCAAGGCGATCTCTCCATTTTCTCAATTTTTGAATATAAGTTTGCAAGTTTGGTTTGGAAGAAACAAAATCTTTATCAAATTCAGCTCTAGTGTGTTTTGGAATAATTGTTTCAGCGAATCTAGTGATATTAGCTTCAGTTGCTGGTGGAAGTTTAGCATCTTCTCTTGGATTAGCTAGACGATTCGAATATTGAATACCATCATTTAATAAAGCAATAACTAATCTATAAGCATCTTCATCTGCACTACATTTGAATCTATGATTAATCTGATCAACCAATGATTCTAATGATAATGCTAATAAAGGATAAGCTGTTTTCAAAATCCCCATAATTTCATCAACATATTCCCATGGTTGACGAATTCCATTTGGTACTGAAGTTGGAGGAGCAGTGGCTTGACCATTTGGAATCTGTGGAGAGTTTTGTGATTTATCTGGAGCTTGACCTTGAGTTTGAGATGTTGGAACTTGAGTACCAGTACTTGAAGATTGAGGAGATCCATTTGAAGGAGCATTTTGACGGTTAGCAACTGCCATAGCTTGTCTTTGAATAACACTGAAATCTTCTTTTGTGGTACGTAATTGGAAATGTAAAGCTTGAGGATAAGTTTTAGCAATTCTAATTAAAATTTGACGAACCAATTTAGCTTCTTTATGAGATAATGATGTTAACAACTGCGGGATAAAAGTAATCCAATACCAAACCGGAACTTCACCTCTATAAGACTCAAAAGCTTGAGATAAAGAACCATTTTTATCATCTAAACTGATTAACCATAAAATACGGCATAATAAACTTCTTGCTTTACCATTTTTATATAAACCAGCAGCTTGTAAGAAACAACTAATAGCATTATTTGCATAAACCATTTCATTTGGAGATTCCTTTAGACGACGATCATTGAAATGACCCCATTCAGCCCATGCCTTAGCCAAATTCAAATCAATTTGAACAGCAGTAGCAAAAGCTTGATTAGCTTCATCTTGAGCTTTTAATTTAGCCAGGAACATACCTTTCAATGTGAAAAATTCTGCTTTTTGTTGAGTAGCAAAATAAACCAAGTTAGTATTACTGATAACATCTAAACCAGTGTTCAGTTCATTTGGATTTTGATAATGACATTTAGCTTGTTCTCTTAATTTCAGGAATGCTTCTTGAATTTCAATATTTGGTAAGGTATAAATCTTGGTTAATTGATTGATACAAACATCTGGCATATTGTGCTTACGAGCAACATGAGCAAATCTATTAATCACCCACGCAATCTCATGATATCCTCTATAAGCATAACTTGAGACATTTGAATTACCATTAGCTTGTTGCAGGGCAGGAATAAATGGCATATAGACTTTATTGATTACACCAAATGCATGTTGTCTCCAAGTGACCAAATCATTCCAAATATTGATATCATCCCAAACATTGGGTAAACGTTCTCTCCAAGCTTGTAAAACTCTTTTCAATTCCTGAGACTTATTATCAAGATTTTGAGCATTGGTTGTTAGTAAAGATCCATAAACCTGAGAAGCTTCCATAAATTCAACATATTGTTGGAATGAATGTAATAATGGAATATGGGCATTTGTAATTCTGCTTGGTAATGCATGCCATTTGTTCAAAGCTAATTGAATACCTTCATCACATAATTTAGATAAATCCTGTAGGGTTTCTTTTTGTTGAGAGAATCCTTGTAAACATAAGAAAGTTTCAAAGATACGACGACGTGGAGTAGGAACATCCATGACAGTCTTAACAGATTGTTCTAATGGTTCTTTATCCGCAGACCAATCAGCAACTCTCCAACCACATTCTAATAATAGATCAGTAAAACCTTCATGTTTAGCTAGTTCAGTTAAGATATCCCAATGTTGAAGCTTTTCAGCACATAAGATCCAGTTATCTTCCCATAAAGAGTACTCAGATTCACCATAAGGCAAAACACCACTTCTGGCTTTAATTTGAGCAACTTCGTATAACTGTAAAGCTTTATCCCATAAACCAATTTGTTCATATGATAATGCAGCATTAGTTTCTTGATATTTAGCTCTTCTTCTCCATTGCCCATAAAACATATCATCCTCTTGTAATGATGCATACATTTCAACTAAAGCATCTTGATTTGTTTCACGAATAACAGTATTTTCAACAATTGGATGATCTTCAATAGCTTCAAGAATTTTCAGTGATGGATACCAAGCATCAAAAGTGTAACCTAAATATTTAATCAAATGAGGTGGTAATTGTAAATCTGGACATTCACCAATACCTTCTAGTAATGATTGAATAACATTTGGACGAGCTTCAGCTTGACGAATATGATAATCTTTAGATAATAATATGACTAAAGCTTCTTTGAAACTTTGAACTTCACGACGACCAATTGAAGTATATACAACTGGAAAGACGTTAACCCAAGTCTTATGAACAACTTCTGGATTTTTATAGAACAGATCAACTAATGGAGAGATAATATCACCAGCAGTAACATTATTTGCTTGCTTTAAGAAAAATTCTTGTCTTGAAATTAATGATTCTGTGCTTTCAGATGCTATAGCGTCATTGTCAGTGATGATTGATTTAATTTGATCTAAACCTGAGAATCTATAAGAATTTTCGAGTTTTAGTTTATGATCAAAATCACAAGATCCATATAACAATTGCAAAGCTTGGTTTAGCCAGTTGTAATCAGCTAAGAATTCCCAATTTTGTTCTCTAATAACATAATTTAATCTCTTGTTAACATCTTTCTCTAAACTTTCGTCTAAAATGGACATCAAACGAGTTCTAATACCAACATCCGCTAAACGAGTACCAACCAAAAACGGTTGTTCCATTCTAACTGTCAATTCAGTGCAAGCCATCGACTTATCTTCAAAAATATCAACGATAATTTGGTAGAATTCTTTTGATAAAGACAATTCACCTCTTAATTCAAAGACTAACATTTTAATTAAGATAGCAGCTTTCTCTTTGATAGTTGGGAATAAATCAGCAGTTGAAAAAACCCAGCTTCTAACAATATCAATGATGTTACCTAGTAATCTAATATCTAACGAGCGATCAATCAATTGAGCTAATAAGGTTAAAAAAATACGACGTTGATCACTCAAAGTTGACATTCTCATAGATGAGATATATAAGATTTTACCTAATAACTTAGTAGTCATCTTAGCTTCAAATTCAGCTTGAGGTGAGCTTGGATCAGTTTGAGAAATTGAGATATGATCTTTGCAAATCTTAGCAAAAGTTCTAATGATGCTTTGAATCAAAGGATCTAAACTTTTTGGGTAATGATTAGCTAAAGTCCAAGCTAGAGTAACACCCGCAGCAACTGAGTTTGTATTTTGTAAATCTTCAGCAACAATAGTACTCAAAGAAGTTAAAAATGATTTCACTTCTTCGCTTTGAGTCTTTTCATCAGTTGCACCTTCCTTAGTAATTGCCTTTAAAACAATTCTAAGAACACGTTGTAAACCTTCTTGAACGTCATGATTATCAGAGTGTAAACATTTGTTTAATAAAGTTTGGATAAACTCAATATTTTCAACAATCCATACTGATGGTTTACCCTCTAATGCAATACCTAAAACATCTAATGCATTCAAACAATAACCTAAAACATTAGCACTTGAGAAATCAGCATTAACTAAGAATTTTTCAAAGAATTGTAACTTAACAGTAACTTCAGACCAGAAACCATCACTTAATAACTTATATAATATATGAAGAGCTTTTTGACCAAGTTCATGTTCTGAAGCTCTTTGAGAACTGACACAAATAAATCTGATCAAGAATGTTATACAAGCTTCTCTTTGATTGAATGGAACAGTATAGTTACTTGGAGTTGTGATATCAGCGCTTGAAATTTCTGAGATTTCTTGAGAACCTAATAGCTTTTCTTCGTCCTTTTCAGTCAAGTTTGAAGATTCAACAGGAGTAATAGTAGAATCAACTTGATCATCAGAACTAGCTTCTTTCCTTGCTTTAATTTCCCAGTTCAAAATCAGTTCAGCTAATTCAATAGCCAACAATTGATTTTCACTAGCTGGGTTAGCCATTGAAGTTAGTTTACCCATGTAAGTAATGATATTTGGAATGAAATGATCTCTTGCAATATAGAAAATATCAGAATGATGAATCAAGAATTGGTAAACATTCAAGTTTTGAACTTGGTTATTTTCAGACAAAATACGTCTAACCCATTTGATCCAACCTGTTGGAGAACCTTCTTGGGCCATACGTTGAGGCATAACAGGTGCTAACAAATCTAATGCTTGTCTAGTTAGATATCTTGAATCAATAGAGTGTGTTCTTAATAGAGCAACAAAGACTTGAGTTACAATCTTAACAGGAGTTTCATAACATGAGATGAAGTAAGATGTAACAACATATGCAGCTTGCTTAGTTAAAATATCATCTAATTTAATGAAGTTCCAACTAAATTTAATGACATCCTTTCTCAAATCAGCAGTTAATTGAGGAGCATATTTGATCAACATAGCAGATAATTGCAACAATTCAAATCTTAGGTTATCCATTGAACCAGCAGTATGGTTTTGGGTCATTTCATTATTAGCCCTCCAGACTTTATTATGAACCAAATCTAACCATGTTGGAATCTTACTACCTGGAGGTTTATTCAATGCTAAAGCATCGATATTACCTGACTTCAAACTTTCATAAATAATGATAGGATTGAATATATTCTTTAAAATGAAGATTCTTGAATTTAGTGGTTTATTTTCAGTAGCGAAAATTATTGATTTAACCAAAAATTCTTGACGTAAATCACCATCATCTGATTTGACGATGTTTTCAAAAATAAAGTCTTCCAAACTTGAGGAAATAGTAATATCAATAGATGATAACAAATCAATTAATCCAATAATAATAGTAGCATCTTTAGGTTCATTTTGGAACAAATTAACAAACAATGACTGTAAGTTTTCAATACCTTGTCTAATACAGAAATGAACTGGAGAGGTTAATGGGGCAGATTTTTCAATACTTGTAATTTCTTTGGAGAATGATGAAACATCAAGTAAAATTTGCTTGTTGTTCAATAACCATTCAGGATCACTTTCACTTAATGCTTTGATAATATCGATGAAATTGGCGAATCTGATTGATTTGAACTCTGCATTCGTTTCAGTGCCGATACTGTTATAAAAACTGGAAACGTTTTCTTTGATTGTTGTTCTTAAATCAGCACATTCTTCTAATGAAATGAAATAAGCTAATTTAATACCCATTTTTCTATTTTGAAATTGTTGTAAGAAGAATTGGAATGTCTCGTTTGAGAAACGATTCAAGAACTTAGCAATTGGTGCACGGAATGGTGAACCTTGTTGACGACGTAAATTATCTTCCAAAAAGTTCAAAGTTCTAATAATTTCTTCCATAAAGGTATAAGCTTTTGAAGGTAACAGATGGAAAATGTTCAAAATTGCAACAATGACCTTAACAGTTGGATTATGATCTAATTCTTCGGAAGCAATGGTATGTAATAAAGCAGGTTGAGCCCAAGCCATCAAATGATCTAATAACTTTCTACCAATTTCAACTTTGAAATACGTGATCAATAATTCCAGTAACCTTGCTAAAGCTTCTAGACCAGAAACGGTTAATTTTTTATGATCAGATAAATTCATCAACATTGGACGTAAACCATTTTGTAATAATTCTTTTGGTAATTTGGCATTTTGTAATAAAACTTGTTGTAAACCTAGGTGAGAAGCATTGATAATTTCAGTTGATTTAGCACATAAAGTTTTGAAGAAAACAGCTAAAATTCTAATTCTTGTATGGCCTTGTTGACTGGACGTAAATTCTGGTTTTGTTAAAGCTAATGATAATAGTTTGATACAGACAACTCTTAATTTGACTAATTGTTCAGCCGTTCTATGTTCAGAAACTTTATGAGCACTGGTTAACGATTCATCTTCAGCATCAACCAAAGTCAAAGCTTCCATCAATAATCTATTCAGTTCATCATTGAAAGCCAAGAAGGAATTTTCTAAACCTAAACAGAAAGTAATAGCATCAATATTACCAATTTGCATTGGGAATGGTAAAGCTCTTAGAGGTTTACCAAATATTGGAGTTAACAGAATGTTTTTACATTTGTCTATGATTGATGAAATTGGAACTTTTGTAGTGTCTGATAAAACTTTCAAAGCTTCTTGAGATGTTTCTCTAACTATTGGATTAGCATTACTTAAATCATAAACCAATGCTCCAACAATAGTCTGGAATGGTTTTTCAAAAACCTCAGCTTCTTCAACACCTTGATTAGCTTCAGCCAAAACGTGTAAGATTAAGTTTTTAGCATTATCGCAAACTTCACGAGGAGCTTCTGGATTAGTATCTCTTAGAACATAAAACATGGCATGGATGAATTCAAATTGACGAGGTTTGAACCAAGAGATTGGAATATTTAAATCTTTAATCATGGTTTGTAAACCTAAAGTACTTGCTAATTTATTGTAATAAGCTTCATCATAACTTGAATGAACAAAGGCATTCAAAAATGATCTTAACATTGGGAATTCTAATGCATTTTCTTTTGAACCAAAGATAGAAACAGATGCATTAAAGAAAACTTTGATGGCAACAATACCAGCATCTCTAACGTCCTTAATATAAGAACTTAGGGCATAAATAATAGCATCGAAAATTATTCTTTCGGAAACAATAGCATTACCTTCTTTGTCATCAATTAAGAAAGGACGTTGATTTTTAACTTTTTCTGCTAAAACTTTACCAACGGCTAATAAAGTTAAATGTTCCGTTATGTTTCTAATCAATTCAGTTGCTTGATCTTTTAATTCGGGGATTGAAATTGCATAAAAGATTGATTTCAATAAACGTAAAGCTAGTTCTTGTTCTTGATTCAATTGTCTTTTATTAATTAAACTTTGTTCCATGATTTTGAATTCTTCGACATTGATTGTCTCAGCGGTAATTAAAGTAACTGCTGAAGCTAATGCGGATGCATAATTTTCAGGAATTTTTTCAGATGCAATGAATAACATGAATGTCTTTGAAATGTATTTAAACGAACTAACTCTATAATGAAAGTCCATTTGACTGTTTTCTAAAATATCAATTGCTTCCTTGATACCAGTTGTTATTGATAATGGAGCTTCACCTTCTGGTAAACCATTAATTTTGAATTTTGAAGTTAAATTTTGATTTAAAGGACCTTGAACATCCAAATCATCATGAGGTTTAATAAAACGACGATTTCTACCACCTAATTTACCCAATATTCTGAAAGTTGTATGAGAATGTTGATGATGATAAGGTAGTGGTTTTAAATGTTTCCATAAAGCTTTCATTACATCATCAATAACAGGTTCAATAATTGGATCAAAATACTCAGCAGTTAAATTGTCAACACATAACTCTAAAGTTCTTAGACCTTGTGAAACTAATTCTTGAGAACTATTCAAAGCTAACACGAGAGGTCTCATTAAATAGTTCAAATGTGGAACCAGTACACTTAAACGAACAGGAACAGTTAGACATAGTTCAACATAAATATCACGTTCTTGAGGACGTAAAGCATTCAAAATCATTCTGTTTAAAGATTCTAATAAGACTTGTAATAAAGGCATGATTTCTTTGTATAAGTTTTCAAATCTACCACCACCAATACTTCTGAATAAAGTTCTAATTAAATGGAAATAAGCAATCGGTTCTTCAGCAGTAGTTGTTAGCTTCAAAGATGTCAGAATTAAATCATTCAGATGTGGTAAAATAACTTTTTCATTCAGCGTAGGGAACAAATTAACAGACATGAAACATAATTTGAACAGACGAATCAAAATATTAGTTTTCACGATATCTAGAGACCCTAACTCTGTTAATTTTCCTTTCAAAAATGAAATTAAGACTCCAGAAAAATTTGGTGATGTGTTTTCATTAGCTAAAAAGAATTGAGGAATATGAAGTAATGCCGAATATTGTAGCATAGCATCATATAAGTATGAAATCTCAGCTTGAACAATTTCATTGAAAGTTGCAGCATCAATATGAATGAATATTATAGCAAAATTCTCCATTAAATCCTTTTCTTCCTTTGATGAACTTACTGGTAATGAAGGACCATTGAATTCTAAAGTTTGCTTTTCTGATTTAGTTGGAGATTTTTGAGATGAAGTTGAAAAAAATCTCATACCAGAAATACATTCTTTGAATAATTTTCTTAAGATTAAAATTTCTTCATTTGAAAATCCTCTTGCTAAATCATTCCACTTTTGATTATGAACATCATTTTGAGAAGCAGGAGGTTGAGGGTTGAAGTTTTTCAAACCATATGAAATTGTTTTCAAGAACTGTAATAAAGTTCTAAATAGATAACGAGCATCTTTTAAAGGATCATTATTCGAATATGGATGTATTTGAATTGGGAATTCTTTTTGAATGTTGAAAATATCATAATCTTTATTTGAAACTTTATCCTTTTCATCATCATCAACACCTTCTTCTTCCTTTTTGATTGATCCTTTAGTTTCATCCATATTGATATCACCATCCTTATCTTTAGTTTCTTCAATTTTGTCATTTTCGTCTTTATGTTTGAATTTCTTGACTTTGGCTAAGAATTTGTTTATTTCATCATCAGGATCAGATTGATTTGGATTATCTTCTTTTAAAGTAGTTAGAACTTTCTTTTCTTTAATAGCTCTCGATTCTTCTAATGATTTATGATTACTCATAATGTTATCATATTGACGGTTTAAAGCACTAAATCTTTTGGTAAAAGCATCAATGATCAACATGAATAATTGTCTACCTTCAGATTTTGAATTCAATCGCATGATACGTTCAACTAAATTCAACAATAATTTAGCACTCATGATTTGAACAGTTAAAGCCAATGAAGAATCTTGTAAATGGTTACAATACATGGTTATAGTTTGTAAGATCTTGTCAGTTGATAACTCATTTCTAACGTTATGAACAAAATCAGCAACAATACTATATGCTAATGGACGTAAAGTTTCATGGACGGTTAAACCATCACCAATTAAAACCTTTTCATCGAATAAAAGATCTAATTTTGGAATGAACAGTGTTCTATGTGGAGTTGTTAAGATATGTCTTGTTGCATGTAATAATTCTTTTCTTGCACCTGATAATTCACTTGGACAATCTTGTAATAATCTCATGATTAAGTCTGGAATAATTTCAGTGTATTTTTGCAATAAAGTCTGAGAATAACCTCTAATAAAGATGTAAGCTAAAAATGAAGCAGCTTTGACTTGACCTAAAATGAAATCACCATAAGCTGGTCTATTCTTAATATTTGTACTGACAGAAGTTAATCTTTGACCTTGCTCTTCGGCATTTCTTCTAGCTTCTTTTTGTTGAGGTACTTCTAATTGTAAAATTGCAATGATATGTGGAATAAAATCAGGTAAAGAGGTTGTAACTAATTGTTTATAAGAAGAAGTTAAAGTAACCATAGTAATTGGACATTCAGCAATAGTTTTGAAAGAATGCATTGATTTGGCTAACTGTTTAGCTTCTTCAGAGTTTGGTAAGGATGGTGAGCTTGGTCTGTTAAAAGATTCATTTGAGTTGACAAAAGTTGAATTTACTAATTGATCCATATTTTTATACATCTCCACAATAATTGCAATAAAAGAATCTGCTTTATCGGTTAAGATAGTTTTATAAGATTTGAATAAACTTGTGAGGATCTTTAAACAAACGACCCCATTCTCTTCATTTTCAATAGTTAACAATTTCTGTAAACAATCAGTAATGTTCAAAGCATAAGATTGAAAAGTTTCATTCATTTGAGAACGATGTAAAATTTCCAGAATTGAGTTTCTTAATTTATGATCTGGAGATGATGATGAAAAGCTTATAGGAACATCATTCAATAGATCAATATAAATAGGAATAAATTGAGATAAGTAATGTTCATATTCACTTGGAGATGAAAATGCTTCAATCATATCAGATAATTCAGAGACAATGGAGTGTTTTGTCTTTGAGTCAACATCCTCCTTAAGCCTTGTGGCAAAAGAATCTATTTGGGATGTGTACGCCATAATTAAGGTTGATTGATATCTTCTGGCGATGGAAAGACTATCTAAATAACAATTTGTAAACCTGGCTTAACAAACAATAACAAAAGAATAATAATGGATCTGTATACTCAGAAACACAGCTAAATAACGTGTATAATTGTATTGAGACAATATGATTATTGATTTAAATAATCAGATAACGTTTATTGTTGATAATTATTGATTTGAGATGGAAGCGGTTTAATTAACGTGATTATTACACTTTTTATTATATACTTGAGAACTTGAGATGTCCACACTTGAAAAAAAAAACTTAAAAAGTGGGAATTGAAGAAGCTACAAAATCTGAAAGAAGCATGATTATCACGTGAGCAAAAATTTTCTGAAACGAGTCATTTGAGTGTGACTCCTTCTCTTATTTGACTCCTTCAAGTGTGACTATTTCTATGACACAATCAAGTACGAATTGAGTCTCACTAAAGAAAAGTACTCTGACTATGTAGTAACACAGAGCCTAGAAGTGATAAAAGGACATCACAACTAATCAAATACAGCCTATTATACTTACTCTGTATTATAGAGGCTCTGAACTTTATGCCGAGTTTTGATTTTTCTTAATTTATGGGCGAAGTTCGATACGAAATGATGATGACAATTGAATGAGCAATTCCTTATCGCAACTATGCTATCCAGGTCATTGTGGATCTGCGCACATGCGCACTGACAAGATCCAACTACTAATTCACACTGATATTTCTGTGGGTGTTAAGCCTTGGAGCTATAAATCTGGATATATTTGTTTATGCACATTTCTTTCTCATAAGATTATTGTAATTGTGCATTTCATTGATATTTTTTAATCAACAAAACACTAGGCTAAAAAATTATACAAATAGCATCAGATTTCCTTAATTACTTCAAACTCATTCTCACTTTCAATTCCTCATAGACTTTTAATCTATTTTACACACAAACTTCATCATGTCAAACTTCCAAGAGATGCCAAAACACACCCCAAACTATGAAAATGAGCAAGATTCAGGACCTTTCACTGATCAGTATAATCAACATTCCAGAAACAACATCACCACTCTTCCAGATCCTATCACTGCCAAATACGCAAGAGTCTACGAAACAAAAAAATTAGGAACATATCAAGGTCTTGTTCAATCATTTGGTAGCTTCTTTGGGTTTTTAGGTATGATTCCTTGTTGTCTTTGTTGTTCTAATCCATATCATGACGTTGAACAAGGTACTGTTGGTTTAATCACCACTTTTGGTGAATTGAATCGTGTTGTTGATCCTGGTTCTGCATATGTTAATATTTTCAGTGAAAAATTACATGAAGTTAGCATCAAGACTGAAGTTCAAGATATCCCTGAACAGGCATGTTTAACTAAAGATAACGTTATTGTTTATTTGAAATCTGTGATTTATTATAATATCATTGATCCACAAAAGGCTGTCTTTGCGATCTCTAATATCCATGCTGCTGTTTCTGAAAGAACTCAAACCACTTTAAGGGATGTTATTGGTGCGAGAGTGTTACAAGATGTTATTGAAAGAAGAGAAGAAATCGCCGAAGCAATTCAACAAATCATCAAACAAACAGCCAGTGATTGGGGTGTTAATGTTGAAAGTATTTTAATCAAAGATTTAAGATTAAGTCCAGAAATCACTCAAGCTTTATCTCAAGCTGCTCAAGCTAAAAGAATTGGTGAATCTAAGATTATTCAAGCTAAATCTGAAGTTGAAGCTTCTAGATTGATGAGAGAATCTGCTAAATTATTAAACAGTAAAGTTGCTGTCCAAATGAGATATTTGGATGCAATGGTTAATATGGCCAAAACAGCTAATTCTAAAGTTATTTTCATGCCAACTTCCGTTGATATTGATCAATCCAAAGATAGTGTTGACAATGCTGAAGAAGATGTTTTATTGGATCAAGGCCCTAGCTCCTCAACTGGTAATGGTTTGCCTAAAGATTTGATGCAAAGGTTAGCTTTACAAGAAGGATTTATTGGTAAAGATGAAACTTCAAATCCAACTTTTGAATCTTATCAAGATCAATAATGATTTTTTGACTTTTTGACTTGACTGTCTCTTTATTTGACGGTTTTAATTGATTTTTTTTTAGAATGATATTTTTTTTTTTAATTTTATGATGAAATGATTCAGCTATTCAACTACAACTTTTAACTACAGCTTCTAATAATGCCAATGATGGTTTTCCAACTAATATATAATAGTTCTTTTGATTTTTTAATGGTACCTCATTTTGCTTTTTTTTTTGTTTAATTATAGCAATAATCATGATAACATTGTTTGCAAAATTTTGGAACCTCAATGTTATTAAGTATACTCAATCCTCTCTCTTTCCTATCAAATTCTCTTTTAATTAAAATACATCCAATGCATCTATGATAATCTGGATCTAACGTTGAGTTTCCAAATGTCATCACGTTATATGCATTTGTTAATGTTTCTGTAATTTCATCATATTCATAAGTCAATCTAAAAGTTGAAGCATTAGCTAAATAGTTGTATTCTGTATTACCAAAATATCCAATGATTGGAGGTAAATATTTATTTGCAATCATAATATCACCTTCTTCATCTTCTCTTACTCCATAATTTTCTAAAAAGCATCCAAAAAATGTAGGTTTTTGATTCAATCTTTTAGTGACAAAAATTTTAGGATCTGGTACATTTGGAAATTTATTGATAACTTTAACTTCATTTCCAACTGTTATTGTGGTTCCTGGATGTCTTGAGTCATTAAATCGCATTGCTGTATTAGCAATGATTGTCCCATTTGGCCATCCATTAAGATCAGAAGTCGAATCAAATGAAAAAATAATATCAACATCTCTATCATCATGTAATAATGGAACATATGGAATATTTTGGCCATCTTCACCGCCATCTACCATATATAACATTTTTGAACCATATATCTCTGGGCAATTGGACTTAATCTCTTTAAATTTATAGAATGGATTTGGTGAATATAGTGCATAATCTGGATGACTTTTACTATCTTGAGCCGAAGTCAAACCAAATGTATTCAAGACTGCCTTGATTGCACGATAATTTATCTTTGAAGAGGTTGAAGCCAATTGCCAAACATAAATGAACACATTGTTGAATAAAGAGGAAGAAGTACCAGTTATAAACCCAACATTATCAAATTTTGTAAAACAAATGCTTCTATTTGACATATGAAAGCTTGGTTTACCATTATATAATAATGAACCTAAATATTTCAAATTAACGAAAATATTCATATCCCAAGACCCAAACTCAAATGGATTAAATTCAAAAATATTACTGTTAACTGAAGTTCTTTCAACACCAGGATTTCTCAAATTTGTTAAGATAATAGGAAATGGAATTTCAAAGTTCTTGAAAGAACTTAAAGTCAGAACTGAAGTGAATGTCAAATCAGTTGATCTTGCAGACTTTGGGAATATCCTTCTCGATAAAGCACGACCCCAGTAATCAGTAAAAGAGACTGCAAACCCTTTCAATTTCTTAGATCTGACTTCCAAATGTAAATTCTTATAAAAATTGAAGACTTTCTTCATTGATTTCAATGAAACATCTGGAGAGAGCTCAATCTTATTTAAAATACTTGTTGAAACTTTCGATGTTTCTTCTTTTTTTTTGAACAAATCTTTGAAGAAAGTTTTAAACCCTTCAAACCAATCAATATTATTCTCTTTCTTTTCAACATCTCTTTTGAACAAATCATCATATTCAATTTCATCACCTTCTTCTTCTTCATGGCACCATAACTCTTCACATTTATCATAGAACTGATCAAAAAAGTCATTTTCAGATTCAAATTTATTTGATCTTTTACTTATCTTGTTATTTAACTCATTATAAAACCCCAAATCATCATCCTTAAAATCAGATGGCAACACCTGAACATCGTTTCTGCTAACTTCTAATTGATTCATATTTGGGATTCCTTCCAACAAAGGTTCAAATAAATCCCAATCATGCCTTAATTTAACTAATGGTTCGAAATCGCTCATTATAGCTGACATCACTAACCAAGAACCGCCAGAAATACCTGCTAAATAACTTGAACTTTGTAATAGCCCACCAAGATGACCAGGTAGTGAAGAGTTGAATGATCTATCATCAAGAGCGGCAAGCATTCCTGCACCATTTAGAAAAGCTCGATATCCACCTCCACTAAGTGCAAGACCAATAGTAACTGGTTTGAAAGTTGATAAAGTGAACTTGTCAACATCTAAGCCTGGGATCTTAACTCTTTTCAAGAATTTGGTCAATGCCTTTTGTGTGTTTTGTTGTCGTTGCTGGATATAGTGTAATTCTTTGTGTGATATCTCCTGTTTATTGTTAGTTGGATGTATAAATTCATCTTAACAATTTATAGTATTAAAGATACTGGACCAGTTCTGACTAAAGGAAAAGAAGGACAGGTGACTGGAATCGGAGCGTATTTCGTTATAGTGAGCCTGATGAGAGTAAATAGTAACAAAACTATTCTGAATCTCATTTTTTTTGCATAAAGCGCTTATAAACATTAGAAAGTTAAGATCGGAATGTAAATTCTACAAAATATGAGAAACTAAATTCTATGTGAAAAGTTCATTTACTCGATTGATCGCAGGGCTTTAACAACAGCAGAGCCAATCTCATTGGTAATGGAAGCTGCCTTGATAATCAAGGCTGGTTTGATACTTTTCAAAGCAGAATCGTTCAAATTGATGTTAGACAAAGGTGAAATAACCTTTCCTTCAAAATAACTTATAATTAAACCATTATCAGCAACTTCAATTTCTTGAGCATTTGGATCAACTAAACAATTTTGATCAAATAATGCATATGTGAATATTATTGGTAGTTCTAAATCTAATTTAATTAATTCTAATTCATCAAATAGTGGTTGTTCTTCAATTTCTTTATCATTGACACTTGAAATCAGTTTCGGTAAATAAGTGTTCTTTATTGCTAAAAATGCAGTTTGAGAAGCTAATGTCAATGGATATGAGTAGTTTGCTAGCAATAAAACATCAATATATAGTTTATAACTGAACTTCTCAGTTAATTTCAATCTATTTGAAGGGATGTTTTGTAAATATAATGACTCTAAAGTGGATTTGATAGTCAAGGTTAAAGACGAATCATCTTTATGATTTTCAATTTCAACGTCAACTGATATCAGTTCATCAGTAGATCTAGTTTCAACGACACTGACTTTAATACTGACCAAACATTCAGAACCATCACTTAATCTGATTTTAGCACTACCATTAGATCCTGTAACCACATCCAATTCTGACTCCATCGGTCTAAATTGATTCGCTGAGCGACCATCAGGTCTCATTGGTGGTGTTTGTTTTAGTGAGTCATACAAATATGATCTTTCTGAAGTTGAAAATGGCATATTGTTTACTTTATTGAGTTCTCAATTAGTTTAAAACACAGTAAAGCTCATCGCAGATTTTTTTTTTGTGGCCGTAGCTATTTCCCGAGAGTACTAAGTAGTGGTGTCTGGGTGTAAATATTATGTCATTTGAAGCATAATGAAGTTCATCAAGCATATACTTTGACATCAGACCCACCTTAGACCTACTCTGTCTAGAATTGATATTCAATTGTCACTAATTGGGTGTAAAAACTGAATTCTTGACTACGATACTAGTATCTCAAATACCACAAATGCAAAATTCAATATATAAGGTATAAGTTTTTATTCAAAATGGAGTTTCTGTAAGACGAATACTTTGATTTTATGTCTCTAGCTTCTCTCTAACATCGAAAAAACACACGTCAAAATTTTGGTGATTTTTAAGCTTAAAATTTTATCAACTAATATTTGATAATATATGTGCATCTTATCAATCTAATAGTTGGAAAATGAATGAGTTTGTTTTGATGACTGTGATCAACTAGCCATTTAATGAATAGACCATATAGAGTTAAAATAAGTGGAAATTGTCCATTATAAACCAATCTCAATACAATCAACTGTCTCAGTACATTCCAAATGTACTTTCATGTACATCTGTTATATCCCAATATTCTGTAGGTTGTAGGTGACTTATATTACACAAACAGGTTGATTCTTATAAGATGAGTAATCCTCATCCAATTTTTTTTTTTAAGTATTTAGTGCCCACGGTACGTCAGTCGGAAAAAAAGTATTCCGCAAATATTTTGGGATGTTGATAAGAATTATATTTGGTAGACGTAGGTGCTTAATACCTGGATATATTTGATATATGATATTTATTTACACCATAAAGGGATTTAAGTTTAAAGTATAGTACGTATTTTGCTCCCAATATCATCAAGTGATTGGTACTGATTATATTATAAAATGCAGGAGAATGCACTTCAAGTTTGATTACGTAATCTCGTTTATTAAAATTTCCTCAATCACATTAAGAGAACACTAGTACTTGATGAGTAAAGTTAATTATTCCATACTCAGGCTAGTAATTTAAATTATACTACAAACTTTGATATATTAATTCCTCAAAATGCCTGAGGAACTGAAAAAAGAGGAAAAGAAAGCACAGGAAATTCAGCTTCCAGCAGGTTTAATCCTTCCATATCTTTTCATATTAAGAGTAATAAATGCTTTGACTATAAACACGTTTTTTCAAGCTGATGAATATTGGCAATCATTAGAACCTGCTCATCAATTCATATTTGGATATGGTGCATTGGCATGGGAATGGAAGGTTGGACTAAGAGGGTTTTTCCATCCTAGTTTATTTGCATTAGTTTATAAAATTTCAGAATTATTAGATTTGGGACATTTTGGAGTGATTTATCTACCAAAGATTTTACAAGCTTTAATAGCCAGTATTGGAGAATTTTTTTTTTATAAATTTGTTTATAAAATCACTAAGAATGAAATCATTGCAAGATGGAGTTTATTTTTAAGTGTTATCAGTGTTTTTAATTGGTATTTAATAACAAGAACATTCTCTAACAGTTTAGAATTATCATTGACATGTATTGCATTAGCATTATGGCCATGGGATGTCAAAAATATTGATTGGGATCAACTCAATGTGAGTCTTTTATTCTCATCGTTGTGTTGTTTCGTAAGACCTACAAATGGATTAATTTGGATCGTTTTATCAATTTATTTAATGTGGAATTTATCAAACAATAAAGACCGATTACGAGTCATTGTACAAGCCATAACTGTTGGTGGATTTACATTTGCTGTCAACTTAAATTTAGATTTTTTTTATTATGGTGAAATTACTATCCCAATTTGGAATTTTATTAAATTTAATTTTATTGTTTCATTGTCTAAATTTTATGGAGTCTCACCATGGCATTTCCATTTAACACAAACTTTACCATTAATATTATTAACATCCTTGCCGTTCTTCTTATATGGATTGTGGAAATATGATAATAAATTGTTGAAAGTTTTAATACTTTCTATGTTTATTCCATTTTCATTGATTAAACACAAAGAATTTAGATTTTTATACCCTATTCAACCTTTCCTATTATTATTTTCAGCTTATGGATTCTATCACTTAAATCTACATCATTCAAGGGTAGTTAAATACTCAACATATTTGATAATAGTGATAAACACAATCATTTCTATAATGTTAACTCAAATTCATGAACGTGGCGTCATTGACGTTATGAATTATTTAAGAGACGATGTTGATGTCACATCGATTGGATTTCTAACACCTTGTCATTCAACTCCATTACAATCATATTTACATAGGGAAGACCTTGCTGAAAATACATGGTTTTTAACATGTGAACCACCACTACATTTATTAGAAGCTAGTTCTAATGGTACTGTTGAAGAATATATGGATGAATCTGATTATTTTTACGATGATCCAAAGGGATTCTTATATAAGAATTTCCCACCACCTTTCCAAGACAAATCGTTAGAAACTGATAAAGAATATGAATTTTATTGGCCAACTCATTTAGTATTCTTTGAAGCTTTAGAACCTGTCATGATTGATTATTTAAAAGATTCCGCATATACTGAATGCAATAGATTTTTCAATAGTTATTTTCATTGGGATGATAGAAGAAGAGGCGATGTTATAGTTTATTGTAAATGGCCATGGGAATAAAAAGACTTTGAGACACTTATATAGATTCTTTGTAATAAATATTTTTTTTCCTAGAATGATATTCACAGGCTCTATACATTCCATCTATCATTATCCATAATTTTAGTGTCTTTGCACAATTCATTTTTAGCGAAATCTTCAATTTTATTCAAAGTTGATGAAATTGGTTGATAATTTTTATTCATCATTTCAATTGATTTTTTTCTATTTTGTAAAAAATGATTCCATATCTTGATATTATCTTCATCTTTTGACGTTGGTAATGAGTTCTGTAATAGCGTATACGTCTTAAACGCATCTTTCCAATATTTTTGTCTGATTGAACAATCAAATAATCCAATAATGCAACTAATATCTGAGATTTCAGCACCTAATTTAAACCATTCTTTCGCTTTCTTAACATTATCAAAGAAATTCAATTCCAAAAATCCCAATTGCTGAAAAGATTCTTTGAAACCTTGACTTACGCTTAATTCATAATGATATCTTGCCCTTTTAGGATCATGAATGTTCAATTGACCAAGGTAATAATGACAATCTGCAATTTTATCAATTGGACCAGTTTTAACTGATCTTTCAAAAAACTGTTTACTTTTTGATAAATCTGGTCTTTGAAAATGAATTATCCCTAATTGTTTATACACTTCAGATGCTAAAAATGTATCATTTTCCAAATTTAAAAAATCATTATAAAATTTTTCAGCTTGATCAATCATTTGATTTTTCATACATAAATCACCACTTAATTTAATAGTCAATGGATTTTGCAACTCTAATAACTGTGAGACTAGCTTCTTAGCATATACTTTATCCTCATTCGTTGCATTTTCATCAATTATTGCTTCGAATGCTAACAACGCAACAGCATCATTATTACCATGTTCCGCAGCCTTCTCAGTCAATTCGTTTTCTAGATCAACAAGATGTCTATTTGCAGTATGCGATATGACCCTGATGTTCTCTAGTGCTTTCTTCATGATCATTAGATCAGAGGCACTGATGTAATTAGGAATGATTGGTTCAGAATCTTTATCGATTGATTTATAGATTGATTCATAAGCTGGGAAAAGTTTGTTATAACTGTGTCGACAGTCCAGGTCGAATAGGATCCTGTTTAGAAGTTTCTTCTTGGGAAGGATCTCATAGAGTGGCGGTCTCGCATTGGAGAAGAATCTCTTTGACGTTCTCAGCATTTCTTTATTGTGGGCGATGAGGTCGATTTTATGATCTCAAAATTATCTTAAATTTTCAAACACAAATCTGGAAACCCCATATACCATTATCAAAACCAGTAAATGAAACTAGCAAGACGATTTAGTGCTCAGACACGCCAATTCCACTCTTCTAGGCTCGCATTTGCTGACTACTCCCACGCAGTCATTGGTGGTGGCGTCGTTGGTCTTGCTGTTGCTGCTGAGTTGTCAAAAGTTAAAGGGAACAGAGTCTTAGTGTTAGAGAAGAACACAAAAGTTGGACAGGAAACCTCCAGTAGAAACAGTGAAGTGATCCATGCTGGGTTATACTACCCGAAGGACAGTTTAAAAACCAAGCTGTGCATTGAAGGTAAGGAATTGTTGTATTCAGAGGCTAAGAAAGCTGGAGTTGAGATGCAAAGAGTTGGAAAATGGATCGTTGCACAAACTGATTTCGAAGACGCGTTTCTTGAGTCTACCCACTACAAGGCACGGGATCTAGGGATCAAGACTGAACTGATTCCAAGCTATAAAGGTGTTTATATCGAGCCTGCCGTCCATGCTGAAAGAGGAATTTTATCTTCACCAACTACAGGTATTATTAATTCCCATGAACTAATGGAGTATTTACAAACTGTTTTACAGAATAATGACGGTGAAATTGCCGTTGGTTCCCAAGTCAATGGAATCACAAAGACTTCAGATGGTTATAAACTTCTAGTGGAATCTCAATTAGAAGATGGACAAAGCACTGAAATTTCAGCTAATAACGTCGTTAATGCAGCTGGTTTATATGCTGATAAGATATCAAATTTATTATTACCACAAGATAGAAAAGTCAAGTTGTTTTATGCAAAGGGGACTTATTTCAATTTGAACAGTTCATTTCCAGAAGTTAGAAGATTGGTATATCCTGCCCCAAAACGTAATGAAATTAAAGGTTTGGGAACTCATTTAACTTTGAGTCTTGATGGACAAATTAGATTTGGACCAGATCTTGAATGGGTTGATTCACCATTAGATTTAACACCAAGTGAAAGTAACAAGGAAGCCGCATTCAAAGAAATTCATAGATATTTACCTCATGTTATGATCCAAGATTTAGAAACTGCGTATTCTGGTATTAGACCAAAATTAGGAGGTCCAGATGATGATCAATTCCATGATTTTATCATCAGAGAAGAAGAGGGATTCAAAGGATTTGTCAACTTATTGGGGATTGAAAGTCCAGGATTAACATCATCAATGGCAATTGGTAAATACGTTAGAAACATTTATCATGGTAATTAACTAGATTTATAAGATAAGTTTCATTATTATTCTTTAGATTCTTTTTGTAGTTTTGGTAATTTGGAAGGTTCAGTAGGAGCAGGAACTTCTTGGAAATATTCACATAACAAGGCCTTCTCTGTATTCCATCTATCATTTGGATTCATCTCCGTTAAACCAATCATTAATTTCAATGCATTTTCACTAGCTGCAATGAATCTATTTCTTAATTCATTCAAAGATGGTTTAGGATACATAGTCAAATTATTATAGCCCGGTAGACTCGAAACATTAGGCCATGATTGTTCAGTTGGCGTTCCTAAAGCTTGAAACGTAACGTCTATTTGATCAACATCATCCTTTCCTGGTAGATATGGGACTCTTAACATTAATTCTGCAAATATTATACCTATTGCCCATAAATCAACTGCTTCTGTGTAATGTTTAGCACCAAATAATAATTCAGGGGCCCGATACCATCTTGTCACGACGTTCGATGTTAGATCTTCATTAGCTGATGCTAAAGATCTTGCAAGACCAAAATCTGCAATTTTCAACTGTCCATCTGGTGCTAATAACAAGTTATTTGGTTTCAAATCTCGATGCAGGATATAGTGTCTATGACAGTGATGCACACCTCTTAGTGTCATCAGCAGCCATGATTTGATATCAGCTGGACTGAACAGTATATTTTTATCCTTGATTATCATTTCTAAATCAGCAGGTAAGAACTCCAAAACAAGATTCAAATTCCCATCAGTGGAGAAGACATCCACCAGTTCAATCACATTGGTATGTCTTAGTTCCTGCAGATACTTCACTTCTCTGATGGCACTCATATCTAGTCCATCTTTGAATTGTCCTGTTTTAATTTCCTTTATAGCTATGTCTCTTTCTGTGTCAACTTGTTTCCCCAAAAACACAACGGCATAGGTCCCTTCCCCTACTTTCTTTGCTGTGAAACGTTAGTGACGGCTTGATAGGTGGTGGAACTGGACGTACATTTTGTGTAGTTTAGTGGCGTTGTCATTATCAAAGGAAGTAGAAGGTGTAGAGTAATGTCACAATATATAAGAAAGATTTTTTTTTTTCAAGACTTCGAAAAAGCTCATCGATCAAATATATATCTTTATAACTTCACCATATACTCATAAAGGAATCACTCTCGATCATGTTTGTCAGTCGGCTATTCCACAGATCCACAATTAGACTGAATCGTCGCTTTCATTTGACGGCAAGAAGGGCGAATTCATCATCGTTAACAGTCTCTGATTTTGAAGAGATCCATCCAGTTTTAATCAAAAGAGGTGATTTATTGAGCAAAGAACTAGAAGACTTGGAAAAGGTAATGAACGAATCAAGCTCAGGGTTCAATGTAGAGGAACAGAAGAAATTCTCACGATTGACCTCAATAGTTGAATCATTAAAGGATTATAAAGATCAATTAGAGTCATTAAACGAATTGAAAAGTTTATTAAACGATGAATCGTTGAAAGAAGAAGCAGAATTAGAAATTCAATCAATGTTACCAGACTTGATCAAGTCAACCACCAAACTGAAAAGTAAATTACTCCCAGCACATCCATTCAGTGATAAAGCATGTATCTTAGAATTAAGACCAGGTATTGGTGGTGTTGAAGCAATGATCTTCACTTCTGATTTGTTCAACATGTACACAGGATATGCAAGCATCAATAGATGGCCATTTAGCATCATCTCCAAATCCTTAAATCAATCAGGAAACGGTCTTACAGAAGCAATTATAAGTATTGATGAACCAGGTGCATATGATAAATTAAGATATGAAAGTGGTGTCCATAGAGTTCAAAGAATCCCAGAGACAGAGAGTAAAGGACGTACACAAACTTCAACGGCAGCAGTCGTGGTGTTACCTCAAATGAGTGAGCAGGGACAAAGCGAAGATGCAGATGAAAGAACTTTCGCTAATGGAGAAGTCAGAATTGATGTGATGAGAGCTAGTGGGAAAGGTGGACAACATGTCAATACGACTGAATCAGCAGTGAGACTGACACACATTCCTACTGGGATCACTGTGTCGATGCAAGATCAAAGATCACAGCATAAGAACAAGGCTAAAGCATTCACCATCTTAAGAGCCAGAATTGCAGACTTGGAAAGAGTTAAATACGAGGAGGAAGAACGCAAAAAGAGAACAGACCAGGTCTCGAGCACAGACAGATCAGATAAGATCAGAACGTATAATTTCCCACAAAACAGAGTCACAGACCACAGATGTGGATACTCCGTCCACGATGTCGATGGAGTGATGAATGGAGAGAGATTGGGCTCAATCATCGAAGAAATGGACAAGTTTGAAGCAGACAGAAAATCACGCCAGCTGTTAAAAGAACTGGAGGGTAAATAGAATATATATATATAGATATAGAACATAACCATCACTTTAAGTAACTCATCTCGGTTTAAAAAGATCAAAAAAAAAATGTTAGGTACCAAAAGAGAAATAAACCACAAAACCACTAAATGAATCAACTATGGACTCAGTTCTGTATCGATCGAAAAGATCTGTCAAGGTCGGTGAACTAGAACGTTACATAATCACATACGAACCTAACCAGACAACTGTCCAGCCAGGTGGCTCATTGTTTCTCAAAGTGAAAAATCTAGAAAATATAACATTGAGAGCAGCATTTTTAAGAGGTCCTTATATCCTCTACGTTGATGTTCGATCTGGAGACTATCATCATTCCCAATCAACATTCATTACTGCTGACCAACCGAAATTTGAGCCGAATTTATCTGCTGGACAAAGTTTTAATGTTGAATTATCAATGCATACCATTAAATCGAAATATGTTTGGATAGTTGATGTTATTAGCCAAATCATATTCAGTCCCATTTCTACCATTTCATTTGAATTAATGATAACTAAAGATTCGAAATCATTGGGTTTGAGTATTGATAGAATTGGGACTTTTAGTGAAGATATTTTAGTCAATAGACAAAACACATTAGATCTTTGGAATTTGCCATTACCTAAACCTCAAACACCAATACACTTAGTCATATTAACACATGGCCTACACAGCAATCTAGGTGCTGATATGCTATACATTAAGGATCAATTAGATGCAATTTCTCAGCAAAATAATGATAATTTAATCGTTAGAGGTTATAAAGAAAATGTTTGTAAAACTGAAAATGGGATTAAATTTTTAGGTCAACGATTAGGTAGATATATTCTACAACTATTAGAAAAAGATCCACAAATCATGAAATTATCATTCATTGGTCATTCATTAGGTGGTTTAATTCAAATATTTGCAATTCTTTACGTTCATTTAATCAATCCATCATTAATGCAAAGAATTCAATTACAAAATTTCATTACATTATCATCACCATTTTTAGGAATCGTCACCACTAATCCAGCATACGTTAAAGCTGCATTGATGTTCGGTATAGTTGGTAAAACAGGTCAAGATTTAGGACTAGAGTCAAATTATGGAAAAGAACCCTTATTATTAAAATTATCAAAAGATGAATTATTACATAAAATCTTGAAAACTTTCCAAAATAGAACGATATATTCAAATGCCTTCAATGACGGAATTGTGCCGTTATATACCTCATCTATGTTATACCTTGATTGGAAGACATTAAATAAGATCAACGAAGAGACTCAAAAGAATGAAATGGTAATTAATCATTCAACAATTGAAGAATCAAATCCATTTAAAAAAATCTTACAAAAGTTTAACAATAATATCAATGTCACTAATACTAAAGAAATGACAATTTTTGATAATTATCCAAAAACTTCAATGATTGAGAGTGCCACAATGGTTTTAAATCCACCATTACCATCAGTTAAATTCTTAAATGATCCAACATCAAGGGAACCAATAATCCTTCACGATAAAATATACACTGAAATGGACATCCCTTCTGAACCGATGTTCAAAATTAATGATAATAATAAAATGATATATGACACTTTATTCAAATATAAATTAATAGAAGAAGAAATTGCAAGAAATTGGCAAATTGGATTAACTTGGAGAAAAATTTTAATTAAATTGAATCCGGATTCTCATAACAATATCTTTGTAAGAAGAAGGTTTTCAAATGCATATGGTTGGCCAGTAATTGATCATTTAATCCAAGAGCATTTCAATAATAATAATACCACTAATGATAATGATGATGAAATAGATATAACAATAGATTTAAACGACTATGAATGGGCATTGAAAGATGATGAACAAGTAAATATAATAGGATTAAATAATACCGGGTTGATTACAAATTTCAACGAAATCTTAGATACTTTTCAAACATGGAATAATAATGGTAATAATGGTACAAATTTTGGATTTAATGGAGTAGAGATAAAGAGTAAGATAGATGATGATGAAATAAATAGAGAATTTGAAATCAATACAACGTTTTCTGAGGGTTATATTCCATGATGGATTAATTGAGTATATATCATAGAGACTTCATATATAATCTTATTTATATAAATTCGTTATGAATGTACAGTGTTTTATTTAGTAATTTTAATTACATCTTAAAACAATATCCAAGATCTCAGAATCTTTTAATTCGGTCAATCCAAAAATTAGTCTAATCTCTTTAAATTCTCCATTTTTGATTGTCTTTAGATCATAAATTTCACCATTTTCATTAATTAAAATCTTGAAAATTTCCATTAATTTTAAAAATTTGATTGAATTCAATTGGTTTAATCCTAGTTCCTCAATGATTCTGAATAAATCATTTTGTAATTTTCTTGCAATTTCAGGTGTTAATTTCATTGATTTGATCAAATCTATAAAATGTTGTAAAATTGTCAAATTAATGAAATGTTTTAAATTAATCAATGTATAAGTTGATGTAATTTCATTAATGAAATTGATTATTTTTTTGAATGATTGGATTAAAAGCGATAATTCCCCCGAGGTGCTTGAGTCAGATGTAGATGTGATTGAATTATCATATTGTTGTAATGATTGATTGATTAATTTAGTAAGAAATTTCAATAATAGATCCCATATTTTACCCTCCAACTTATCATAATCATTCAGTATAAATTCAAATAATGAAGAGTTTGATGAATTATCATTTGAGTGAGTATTATATAATTCATTCAATTCAATGAATAAATCTTCTTGATTTAATCTATTAATATAATTTGAGATGAATTTTAATGAACAATAGAGTCTGAAAATTCTCTCAATACCATTAACATGTGAGATGTCTATCCCTTGATTATTCTTCGAGTATGAGATCAATGATCCGGTATGATTGAATATTTCATTAAAGGCAATATATCCATCATTCAAAATATTAAGGTATTGTGATAGAAAATTCAAATAAATTTTAGTGAAGAATTTCAATTTGAATGAAATTAAATTATGATTGAGTTTATAGTTAATGTTGAAGAATTTGATGAAATGTTTGAATGTCAGAGATTCTAGTAATATAGTTAGTTTTAATGATGAAATAGTTGGTTTTAATTGCATTGAACTCATTGAAGTTCTATCAATATTGAAATTTGAATCTTCATTAATTAAATTATGAAATTGTTTAGAATAAAAGTTAATATATCTTTGTAATATCAAATTTAACACATCAGGTGAGACATCATTTAATAATCCAGGATATGCTGAATCGTTTAAAGGATCATAATAATACTCATTGATTAATTTATCATCAAATATGATGATTTGGTTAATTAGATGGTTTAATAGTTCTAATTTATCATCATCTGTTTCCGATGATAATATGGAGATGTATTGTTGAATTTTTGATTCGATTTGAGGGATTATGGATTTGATGAATTCATTAAATGAATATAATTCAGATAATTCAGTGGATTGAAGGCTGAATAATCTGTTTATTTTTAATATATTTGTGTTTAAATATTTCAAAAAATAATTTAAAAAAGATTCAGGATTACTGATGTTGTTGGTTGTTTCATTTTTAGAATTGAAATGATAGTTGAATGAAATTTTGAAATTTTTAGAAATTATTTCAAATGCCCATAATTTATCTACTTGAGTCAATGACTGTAAATTTATTAGATTTATGAAGTTTGATTGACATTGATTTGATATTTTGTTTAAAGTGAGGAAATTTGAAGGTAATAAATCGCTAAATTGAGAATATAGTACTTCTTTTAACTCTGTGATTTTATTATTGAATTTGAATGATAATTGATCCTTCAATTCATTGTTTTCAATATGATTAATTTGCTTTTTTATTGATTTTAAGCTTAATAAATTATCATCATTGAATTCATGAATGGAAATTAAATTGGAAGTAATCTCATTACTGAGTCTCAAATTAGACAGATTAGTCAGTAACTGTTGCTTCTGTGAGATTAATTGATTGATTCTTTGGATTGTTGGTAGTAAAGTATTAGAGGTGATTAGAACATTAGAATCAACAGAGTGTTGGATTTGTAGTAATAAATCTTTGGCTTGTTGTGAATATTTTGAGGTGTCATTGATTGAGCTTGATAGTTGGATTCTTCTCTGTTCCAACTCCTGGATTCTGTCGTTGATCTTGATGGGATCCAGTGACATTTTGCCAATTTGTTGATGATTTTGTCTTTGTGTTAGAATTGGGAAATTGGGAAAAAAAAAAGATTAGAAAATTGATGTATTTGTTGAAGAAATCAAACATAGAATAAAACACACAGTAAACACAAGATGGAGTCACTGGACAAAGAACAGGAACTAAAGTTTGAGATTGACGAATTGAAGAAATCCATCCAGAAATTGAAAGAAACAAATCTGGAGCTGAATCAGATAATCAGTGGTGAAAGTGAGGACCAGGACATAATTAGAGACGATGAGCTGTACAAGGAGATCATAGTGGAGAATGAGCTGGTGTTGAAGAGAAAGCAGCAGAGACTGGAGGAATTGGAACTACAGAATAAATTGCCGTAATAAATGTTGAATTTAACAAGAGTAAGATGTCATCCATAAGCGAACCTCTAAAAATGTGGAAAGTCCAATTTTAAAAGATTATTAAAGGAGTTGAGTTGCTCTCCTTTTAATTTTTAATTTAAAGCCACCTCCAACGTATGAAAGCAGCCAATCAAAACAATTAAAAGTGGAAAATATGTGAAGTTTTACTAAAGCGAAAGAAGAAGAAGAAGGGAGAAAATTTTTAATTTATAGTGGTGCGACTATGTAATGATTACATAATAAAGGTATTACCCTCTACTATGCTCTGATATAAGTTATTGAAATATTATCATGAGAAATCTCTTCTTTTTTCTCTTATTATTTACCTTTTCGATATCAAATCTACAAAGTTTAAAAAATTCTTGAAATTAATCTGTGTCCTACATTAGCAGCTATTGAGAATTTGAAATAGCCAAATTTTAATGAAATAATGATAATACTAAAGAAGGGACAAGTAAAGCCATTGTTAGGAAATCTTGAGTTCGATATAGCTGAAATAGTAAATTGTTATGTCTTTATGGTGTAGTCCAAAATGTTTCCTGATTGTTAACTCATTGGTATGATTTCATATTTGGAACAGAAAGTGTCAGTTTTCCAAATTAGAAAGAGATTGAATGTTTATACTTTTTTAAGCAAGATTTTTCATATTGAAAACTGATTAAATGATTGTCGATAACTATAAATCACAAACTTACCAACTCAGGTACTCTTTAATGCACTCATCGAGGCTTATAAATAGTCACACCGAGATGACTCAAAATATCCGATTATTCAAAACAAAAACAATTCTGTGTTAATCAATACAACTATCAATTTTCAGTTAAATTTCAACACATTTCTTTCAATGAGTACCAATGACCTACTAGATAAAATTCCAACTGAGGTGTACCCCAAAATCATCAAGTCAATTGGCAGTCCAATTGATTTAACTCACTTAATCCAAGCATACCCTGATTTGACACAATTTGTTGGTATCTTCACTCAAGAAAGTAAACCATCTGGAACTCGTTTATTTGATATTGACGGTCTTAAAAGATTTCCATTATCAGAACTGGAGTGTAATTGGTTCAAGTATGAGGTGATTTTCATTGATTTATGCGTTTGTGATAAAGATGATCTTGATCTTTTACCTGAAATAACGGCTATGTTTAAAGATTGTGATAAATCCATCTTTTTTGGTCTTCATAACCCTGATTGTGTCAGTGTATATACTGTAGATCTAGCAGAGCTGCTAGATGAGCGTCAATGCTTTAATATGTCTTTGTTTTTTAAAGATTTTGAACAAATTGATTTTAATATCAACTTGTTGAACAGTTTTCGAGGTATGTCATTTGAAAATGTTGATGTCTTATTGGTGGAGGAGATTAAGTTGGAAATAGCATTGAAAGCAACTGAAAGAATATCGTTTAGGAATATAAAACAACTGGAGTTCGAAACAGACTGTGATGAAACTTTGAGTCTTTTGAAGCCACATGATTCTATTGATTTAATCCATTTAACACCTATTCCTAGACTAAATCATCCAATTTTGTTTAGAATTAATCATAATGTGTTCAATGAATACATTCAAGAATTGAGTTTGTCCTGTATGGTGAGCTTCTGCAACATTAGTCTACCAAATTTAAAAGGCTTAGAGCTATATATGCTTACAGGGGAATCACACAAACAGTTGAATTCTTTAGATTTTCCTAAATTAGAGACAATCAGCATATACACATCATCTCTTAATATTGAAGTTGATAATTTACAGTTCAATAATTTGAAATCTTTTACATTATGGCAACCTTTTGTCACTTTAGTAGATATATCCAAGAATGACAAAAATAATAAGAAATTTATACACAATTATGATTTCAGTAAAATTTTCAAGAACCTGGAAGAATTAGCATTATGTCATATACCTCCCTCATTGTTCAATAATTATGGGTCTTTATCTGAGTTAAAAATTTTGAACTTGAAATCTGGCTGGTGTGATGTCATACCCAAAAATGGATTGAACTTACCAAAACTTGAGAAATTAACTATCACCATTGACAAAGATTTACAAAGCGAAGATAATATTTTTATTCCACCATTTCAATGTCCAGTGTTGGAAGATTTGAATATCATGAGTACACAAAGAACTGAGAATTCACCAATAAGACCAATTTGGAAGTTCCATCATGAATTCTCTTCATTGAAACACATGAATTTCATGAATATTAGTCTTATCTGCAATCATCCACTCAAATTTCCTGCCCTAGAGTCTTTGATGTTTACGGATTGTTTTGATTATGATGAACATATAGAATCTTCAGTTAAAAAAAAACTAAGTATTAATTTTCCAAAACCTGATGTTCTTAAAATATGTGAGATTGTTATAACACCTTTAGACAATGATACAGATAATTTGAAGGACCCTGAACTTCTCTTTCATGATAGATCCTGGCTTGAGTTCAAAGATAGGAAAATTGAAAATTACCAAGTTATTTCATACTAAATGTACTCTAGGTACTTGCATTATCACAATCGTAGTATATCATGATTTATTCGAAGTTTGGGGATTATTAACTGGCATCTCTATTTGCTGATAACTATAAATGAATTCAATTAGTCAGGTATTGAGTCAGGTATTGTTGTGTAGCCATATTTCAATTTGTAGTGTTCATTATATGATACCATTTTTGCGTCGCATAGTAAAGTACAATTTGACTCACTCAATTGAAATCAATCGTAGATTAACAAAATACTTTTCTCGGTTCGTTAAAAGTGAATCCTCTAGCCACTCTGAATTAGCTAATTTTAGTCATTTCAGTATGGCTTATACTACTAGTTCAAAAAATAATTTTGCAATCTACACTTGTCGTTATATGACAGATATCCGTAGTGGGATATTTAGGCCTATGAAGGCAGGTAAACTAACTCCTAGTCTTACTCATGGCAGTGAACCTCAATTTGAAGCTGTGTTTTTGTTAATTTTTGTATTAATGATGATGAAGAGTTTTTTTGCATTTAATTGATGTTGTGTACAATTCTTGCAAAATACAATACCATTAATTCTTTCATTTCTATTTATGGTACAGAAAGATATTTTGAGTCCATTGATCTCAGTGAACTGATTCAAGACTTTCAAGAATATCCAAGTGTATAACTTTATATTTCACGCATTTGTTTGTTTTCTTTACATGTTGGAAGATCCTTACTAGTTCAGAAAGATAAAGTTGGTACAGTCACAATAATAGATAAAAATACAGAAGCATCACTACAAAATCATGAAAGACTCAAACTAGAAGATATCCAGGAACTAGTGATTCCAACAAAATCTCCAAACACTTTCAAATAATGACAGTATCAAGGATTAAAAAACTTGAAATAAGACCGTTTGAAAAAGAGGGTCTGAGTATTGATGGTTTCTGTGATCAATTCTGCACTCCACACACTAACTGAACTAAAATTTACAAATGCATTGGGGTTCACAAACATCAAATTTCCAAATTTTGAGGACTTTATATTTAAAATTCATTTTAGATTCTGATAATGAAAATAGATTTGCTCAGTTCAAGTTTATGAAATTAAATTCCGTTAAAGATATCTGTATTCAATTTCAAACATTGCTTTTGGAATCTAGCGATCTTTGGTTTGGTTTTGACTTCAAAAAAATTTATACTGATAAACTCAGGTGATGATTCTAAATACGAATCTGATCAAGCGTTAATGAAAAACAAAGGGTCTTTTTTTCAATCAAATGATACGCGACTCAATAAGCAAAAATTGTAATAGCAATTCGTTCCTTAAAGACCCTTCGTATAATTTCAAAATATCCATCATTATCATTTGAAAAGAAGCTTTCCATTCCAAAGCTCAATAAGCTATATATTACCTTGAAGGGAAGACCGAAACCAACTCATAGTGCAAACATTAGATCAATTACACTACTTAATTGTCCAAAACTTGAATTATATTCAAGTTACGTGTTTTAAGTCTGGTACGAAATCATTTGTTGCACCTATCTGGAGAATGAATTACGAATTTCGAAGAATGAGAAAACTTTCATTGAGAAATATTAATGCTAAGTTTAATCCTAAATTAGAGTTTCATAATTTAGAGTCTATGATAAAATTAATGGACTCACTAAGGAATCTACTACCATAAGCTTTTCAAAACCAACCAATATTAACTTTTTAAATGTTTATTCTCAGTATTTTACTAATGCAGAAAACAGACCAGATTCAATAATCAACGATACATGGAAAGAATATATTCAATCACGATTTTCCACAATAGAAAAGAGTTATAATACTGTGATATCAACAAAACGCTGAACTATCAAGTGAAAAAAAAAAGTGTCTAACTTATTCAATTTTTTGTTATCAGATATTCCTAGAGTTTAATCTATGAAAGTTACAAACCGGGTACTTTATAAAGCAATCCATTAATTTAGACTGAAATATGTTCTTTTAATAAGTCATCTTATCTTTAAATAATTTCACTATACAATTTGATTTGCTTGTACTAATCAGTCATTTTCAAGTGACTCAAGAATTCCAAAATTCTAGTTCTTCGTACGATTCAATGAAGACTTTGATAGACTGTTGCTGAAGGAAACATGAATGAGCTCAATAAACTTATATCTAGCCAAAAAGAGAGACGTCTTATTGAAACAGCCAACAGCTTATGTAAAAGAATTCTATTGTTTTAAAACACTACAGAATAAATTCCCAAATAAGTAGAGTTTCAATTCTCAGCATTGGAGTCTAAAGAAGTTAACAAAAGAGTTGTTTGATGCACTGCGTGATATTTTCAAATTTTCCCGTCAATATTAAATTCATATGATATATCTAGGATCAAGTACTTAAAGAATTATCAAAACCAAATTCTAATGATACTAAATTAGTCCAGATTCCAGTATGGAAGTTTACAAGTGAAATATTCTTAAAATAACAACTATTTAAATAAAATATATCATACGAATTTCTGAAGCTCAGTTTCGGGCTCCTCATCTGCTTCGGTCTTATATTAGATTTCTATTTTTAATAACTTATAGGTTCATTTCATTAATTCGTTAAATAAAGACTGATGAAATTTTCATTTTCTGTAAAATTTCATTTTCTGTGATTTTTCAGCATCACCTGAAAATATCTTCAGGTCACCCCTTCTACAAAATGCGGAGCTTCTGGGTGAGTTACTTATTGCTCTTCTTTTCAGTGTTGTACTTTGGTCGTCATTCGATCTTTTTCTTATCAGTTTATTACTATCTGATTTCTTCTTAGATCTTTCCTTTATAGTATTTGAGCTTTTTCTAAGATTCCAAGTTTCATTTGCCTTTTTGATCAGATCAAATTTCTTAAGTGTCACATCTTTGTTTCCATTGTCAGCTGGAAATGCTTTGCCTGGGGATTCAGGACCTAACAATCTTTTTTCATCTTTCAGACTGAGGAATAATAATTTCTCTTGATTGATCTCCGTTTGTAAAATATCTGACTCCCTTTGAAGTTCAGTCATGATTAATTTTAATGGTTTCAGTTGTGGTTTACTCTTATTTACAACTCTTTTAACAATTGGTGTACTTTCCTGTGGAGATGTGAAATACTCACTGGTTTTGCTTCTAAAATAAATTGGAGATTTGGTGTTTTCTAATGGATTCCATTTACTTTCAAGAAGGCTGGGTGAACTTAATAGCAATGAATGTGAAGATCTCAAAGACTTTGGTAATATACTACCACTTAGTATGTCCGTATCTGTACTATCGGCATCTTCCTCCTCGAATAAAAAAGCATCATCATCTGAATAGAAGTTTGAGCTGACTCCAATCGTATCATCTCCACTATTTACATCACTATATTTTAGACTGATCTCGTGTGATGATGAATTAGAAGAACAGCTCGCATTCGAAGCTCTTCTCGAGCTTGTGTATTGAATATGATGTGACTGGGGCACCGAGAAGACTTCAGGTTGTGAGATCACGGGAGTTGCAGGGGCTATGGGTATTCCACTAGTATCCATATTGGCTGGAGGGGTGTGGAATCTCGTTTCAAGCTGACAGAGTGACAAAATTAATGAGATTTTTTTGGTTTGTTTATCAATTTTTTTAAGTGTTTATATTTTTAAATTTTTTTTCATTCAAAAGCGGAAAAAGGTTGTCAAAAGACATCAAATTAATGAAATGAGTTTAACTATGGCTGCTGTAAAAAGCAGGAACAGAACGTAGCTGATCAGGATTTCCCAGCCAAGCGGAAGGGCCAGAAAGGCGGCTTCAAGAAGCGATAAAATGTAAAAAACAGAAAACTTTAGTAGGTCAATTTTATTGACACTGACACCTTCGAAATGAACATCTCCATAATATGCGAAGTCTTGAATCTCAATCTTCACTTTCTTGTACTTAACATCCATGTATTCTCTTTTAAATCTGAGATAGAGATGATTGATGAAGTTTATTACCTGGATGAAACGATAGTGATCTGTTAGCACTCCATAATGGACCTCTGATAAATTTGGGGTCTCATCAATCAGTTTCAGAAAATGGGAAGTACAAGATATATTAACTCTTTCAAGATCAACTAAGTCTCTGCATAACACAACATTTGCAAAATTTCCAACCATTTTCAAACAGCTTAATTTTGGAAACCCATTTATCACAAAATTCACATCGATTGGAAATTGATTTCCATGATACTCAAGGGTAAGTGACCTTAAATCTGTAGAGCTGAACCCTAAACAAAGTAAGCTATCCCATCTTGGAAATGGAACCATATATCTACCAAAAGAGTATTGACATTCTCTTAATGAATGTGGTGATGTCACAATTTCTTTGTTCTTGATCATAACATTTGTAAAGGCAACAGAACGAAGTCCTGAGTTTAGGTGAAATTTTGAAAGATTAACAAAAATGCCAAACTTTTCAGTACGCACGAATTCATCTCTGCTACCCAGCTTGAAACGTTTAGAGCCAATGAGCCCTTTTATAACTAAGCGTTCAAGTTTAGGAAAACAATAAAATAGAATTGATAAATCTAAGTTACATGAACTGGTGATTTGCAATTCTTTAACACAAGGTGCTGTAAATGTTAAAGGAAGGGCAAATGTAGGTGTTAGCCCTTCTTCAAACTCTTTATCCAAATCAATCGTAAATTTTAACTGAGTGACACTATTGAGAATAAGTTCTTCTAAATCCAAAGTTGATCTGATTCTTATACTGAATCCAGTAAACTTCACTGGTGGACCATATGATGGAGTAGATTCCATTTAAGTTTTGCTTCTTATTTGAGAGAAGGTATTAAATACCGTGATTGTCGGACGAGAAATTTGTCTAGCTTTATAACATAATTTCGTGATCTTTCTGTTTTCTTTACATAGTTTCCTGTTAATTCTTATTGTAGTTTCTTGGATGGCGTTGACGTGATATATTTCATGTTCAGTGAAATAGTACTTGGAGTTTCAGCAATCTCCAATAAGCAACCCATCTAAGTATTTATCTTCTAACATCATAAATAAAGAGAACTAATTCCACTAGTGAATATAGTTCTTTGATACTGGTGTGCCCGTACTAAGTCATCGCTTACATAATATCAGTAAATATTTTCTTACAAAAATTTATTTCATGAGATCTTTCTTTAACAGTTGAATTTATCAATATAATCATGACTTTGAATAACCTACTTGCTGAAAACTGGAGAAATCTTCAGAAGACTGAATCTTTCAAGAAGAACATCACTAAAAAATCCGTTAAAAAAGATACAAAAGAAAACAAAAAGGATTTAAAAATTTCAAAGAAACCATCTAAACCAAAACATAAGATACAGAAATTATCAACGCAAAATGCCAATAAGAAATTGAATACCGTTCAACTTATAAGGTCCCTTCAGAAATCTAAACAAAACTCAAACTCAAACGATCCTCAGGCTACCAATCACAACTCTACTATCAAACACATAGGAAGATATCTGGCCATTGATTGTGAATTCGTTGGTGTTGGACCAGGTGGTCATAAATCTGCGCTTGCTAGAGTTTCAATTGTTAATTACAATGGCGAAACAGTCTATGATAAATACGTTAAGCCAAAAGAAAAGGTCACTGATTGGAGAACTTGGGTTAGTGGTATCAGACCAGGTGATATGCAAATTGCTATTGATTCTGAACAAGCCCAGTTAGAGGTTGCTCAAATACTGAAAGACAAAGTATTGATAGGACATGCTGTTCATAATGATCTAGAATCTTTATGGTTAAGTCATCCCAGACACTTGATTAGAGATACTTCCCAACATCAGCCATTCAGAGAAGCAACTAAAGGTAAACCACCAAGTTTGAAACATTTAGCTAAAGAACATTTAAATATGAATATCCAGTCGGGAGCTCACTCTTCTGTCGAAGATGCTCAAGCTACCATGTTGTTATATAAAAAGTTCAAAAAAGATTTTGAAAGAAAACACAACTTCAAGAATTAAAAATTAAGTCGCAAATACAAAAAAGACAAAAACTTTAAGCCTAATAATAGTTCAAATGGCACATATAGATATAACAGTTACTATTAGACTACAATATGTAGCAATTTATAGTATGACATATAATCTATAACATAAGCAAACAACAAAACTAAAACTTTAAAATACGTAACAAAAGTAAGAAAAAAACATGAATAATAAATCAATTTAGGCAATCTCTAAAGTTGATTCAAAGATGCATTTAATGACTGGTGGAATGAGTTCGGTCTGTCCGTTATATCCAGCGATTTTTACCGTTTGGTTGGCTTCAAATTTGTAAGATCTAACCCCACTAACATGTAGATCTTCAATGATTTTATCAGTGATACTTTTATTCTTAGTATTTTCATTGTAACCATCTGAAACATATGCAATTGATGCCAATTCCAGGATTTCGGTGATTAAATCAATGTTCATACTTGAATGTAAAAGTTTTCTTAATCTGACTTGAATTTCATAATAAACATTAATCAACAATTTATGGTTTCTTCTGGAAATAAATTTCAAAATTTGTAAATAACGCATCATTGTTTTATCATTAGGTTCACCTTCATTAAAGAAGATAGCAACAAGAAGAAGTGAGATGTGTGATTCATTCGACCCAGCTAGAACAAAATCAGATAAAACTTTTGGAAGTGAAGTTTCCTCATCAAGGTAAACAAAATCATCATCGGGAACACCAACCTCTTTCAAAAATGATTTCAATTCATTTTGCTTCATTAAAATACACAAGAAAAGTAAATAACAAACGCAACCATAATTCAATTTACCCTCTGGATTTAATTCCATTTTGCCTGTTTCATCTCTGTATCTGATGGTAAATAAATCTTTAAATATTTGAATAGCTTTCGTTCTTGTATAAGGTAATTGTAAACCTTTTGCCGCAAAATGAGTTAACACCAAATCAAAGTTACCTTTTTCAAACACAAAACCTGCAAATTTTTCCACATTGACGATCGACTCTCCAAAAGTTTTCTTATCTTCCATTAAAATATCAAGTAATGAAATTTTTGGTAGATCTTTTTTCTCTTGCATAGCTAAAAGTATATTAGTTACAAATTGAATGCCACCTTGATATAATGATGGATGAGTTGAGCTTGTAAGTGAAATGGCTAACCAGAATAATTTAGTGAATAGAGCAGATTCAGGCAATAAACCGCTTGAGATCTTACTGATTGAAAAAACTGAACATATAGCTAGATAGTTTGATTTTGGATCGCTTGCACTCTTTGTTGTTGCATCTTCAGATATGATGGCCAAAATTTTTAATAACATATTATCATTAACACCTGTTTTGGATAGTATACCAAGAAGTAAGAGAGCTCTTCCTCTTAAAATCGAATCTTTTCTAACAGCAGCATCAATGACATATCTGTTCCATCTTAGAATCCAAGTCATTTTATTACTTTCGAAAGATTCAGTTTTGTTGATGATGTCTAATAATAAACCAACCAGTGATTCAACAGTATTGATTTTATTTGCAATTTTAGACACATCCGTTGAAAAACCATCATCAGTTTCTCTATTTAAACCAAATAATAATCTAGATCTATGTGACGTGAATTGTTCAACACTTTGAGTAATAGAACTTCTTGATTTTTCTGTTAAGGATGGATCATTGAGGAATGCTTGAAGTAAATTTAATAGCAATTGGTGGCTTGCAACTCTTAACTCCAACGGACCAACATCAATAAGAATACTGATGATGTAAAAGATATCTGGTAAAAACATTTCAGCAAAGATGTGGTCATTGAAAATCAATGAAACTGCCATTTGAACTAAAACTGTGATTTCAATCCAATTACTGTGAGCAACAACTGAATAAGCACCTTTTGCATCTGGAAATGGGATGTGAGAAATATCCCTTAATCTTTTGATAACACAACTACACATTTCCAGTGTTGGCGTTGAAGTTAACAATGCAATGATACCTCTCCAGTCTGAACCTTCAGCTTCATGATCAATAGCAGATAAAACAATCTCATTAACTAACAATGGTGTAATTCTTTCTTGTAAGCATAATTTAGACCAGCATGAAGAATGAAAAGCACTAGCAAACGAAGGATCAATAGTTGAAACAGCTAAGAAATTTCTGATGATATCAGCAACCATATCAGGACCATGCTCATCATCTGATTTGAAAACATGTTCATAAACATTGGTAATCCAAGGAGCGACATAAAGAATAGCTGATAAACGTTGACTTGGAGTGATTGAATCACTATAAACCTTGAAAAAAGAATCAATAAACTCATATGTGATATAAGGAACATTCTTTGCTAACTTTTCTGACAT
The DNA here is from genome assembly GCA_003707195.2 of Phaffomyces antillensis. Taxonomy (NCBI): domain Eukaryota; kingdom Fungi; phylum Ascomycota; class Saccharomycetes; order Phaffomycetales; family Phaffomycetaceae; genus Phaffomyces; species Phaffomyces antillensis. The sequence goes on from PPNI02000010.1 coordinate 213,138, forward strand.
GGAAACAACAAAAGCGTTATTACCACTTGGAAAGTAAATATCATGCAACTCATGCAATTGCTCTCCAAGATCAATTTTAAAACATCTTTGAGTAACAGCTAATAAATTATAGGAAATCCCTCTGACCTCTGAAGCTGACGAAGTTAATCCTAATAGAATAACATTGAAAATTTGACCTAATAGATCTTCAACTGTCTTTTCAGATTTTCCAGTAACTAAAGAATCACCACCCATTGTGTTGGATGTACGATTTCTAGTGAAATAAAGCAATCTCATAATTTCTAAATATTTAAGAGATGATAATATAACCACAGAGCCATTCTTGAAAGTTATTGTGATTTCATTTGGTACGTTAGTAGTTTCAGTGGAGTGGACTGATTCGATTTGCTCTAATGAGAAAACATCATTGATTATAACTGACTTGATTGAGCCAGAGACCCTTACTTTCTCAGGTGTAGTTCGAGCTATTTGGATGTTTTCATGACCAATTTTAACAACAACAGAAACGAAATTTCCATGTTCAGGTTGATATAATGACACATCAGTAAACTTAACTCTGACATCTAAATAACGTTTGATAGTTCTTTTAGATAGACCTAGATTTAGAACTGTTTTCTTATCATCCATACCAGAACGGAAATAAGTTGGGAAACTTGAAGTATTTGTGAAGTAAGATGGATTTTTGAGATTTTCAAGCATTTGTTTATAGAATGGTGTGGATATATTGTAGTAGTGGACACCAACACAATTGCTGGTCATTTTTTCTGGGGCTAAACGTTCAAACATCATCATATTTCTTTTTGGGTACAATTGCACGTGACTAACAGCAGTACAATCAACCACTATGGCGAACGGTTGATCCCAAAGTTTTGAAGCAACTTGAAAGCATTTATATAGAACTAGCTCCTCATCCCAATGGTCACTATAATCTATTTCAGAGTAAGAAATAACCAATAAGGGCAAACCTTCGCTAGTGATATCTTGACGAATTAATCTATCATATTTATCTTGAGCAATATCTTGCATCGAATATTTTGACATGAAATCATATAGCACCGGTTCAGTTTCTGGAGAAATTGTTTCTGGCATTTCAAATTCAAATGCGATAGTTGGTTGACCTCCTAAACTTAAAATTTTCATAATTGAATCAGATAAACTCATACCATATCTAATTTCCTCAGGAGTGTGAAATTCTCTGAGAAATTCAACTCTTAAATTACTCCAGTTTTGATATAAGAATCCGTAAATGACAGAGAAAGTACCAGTATCAACATCTTCTGGTTGATACATTTCAAACTGAATTTTTTCTGAGTTGTTAGATATTTTTTCCAAAAATCTTGAAATTTTATCATTAAGAGCTAAAATTTCTGCTTCCTTCTTCTTTATTAGGGGCCATCTGATAGCGGAAATTGAACCATTTGCCATATTTTGAATAACTTTGGCCAACAACAAGTACTTTCTCTGAATTTGACGGTTAGGAATATCAACAATCTTTTCAGAATCAGGACTAACAATAGCAGGACAGAAGAATCTTAAAAAAAGAAATGAACTGACAGCAACCAACTTATAATTTGGAAATTTTTCACCAACAGATCTTGCAAGTGTTTGACAGACTAATTTGAATTCAAGAGGAAATTCATCAACAGAATCAACAATGACATTAACCAACTTTGTTGAATAATAGATAAAGTTTTCTAGTTTTTGATCAGCATCAACATCATTGATATCTGTCTTTTCAATTTCTATATCGATATCAGCATCTCTAATTTCTGTTAAGATTGGTCGTAACGTTTTAGTTAAATATTCATTGCCTTTAAGTCTGCCAAAAGCAGATAAACAACGACTGGCAAAACTATTTCTTCTCAAAATATCAGTATAATTGGTACCTGCTTTGATCTCATCTTCTACTAAAAATGACACTATAGGAGCAGTTTGATTGTAAGTATCTGCAAATGACAAAATACTTGCAGTGATAGCAGAAACTTCTTTAGCAGGACAACATTTACCAATACTGATAAATATTGATGGTGTTTCTAAAGCTTTCTTGAACGACATGAGAGATTCATTTATAGCATCAGCGGCATCAGTTCTGGAACTTTTAGAGTATGATTCAATTATGGATGAGAATACATTCAAAAATGCGACCCTAACTTTCAAATTGGTATTATAACCAATTGGAAGAGCATATGATAAACCCACATCAACATTTGATTTTAATAAATTAGTTAGTGAAGCAGTGATGTATTCAGAAATATTTGTAACTTTATGTTTTGTTGATTGTGGGAATTTATCTAAATCTGTGAACTTTTCTAACGCTTTCAATAGGGTATTAAAGTAAACGCTGAACACTCTTGCTTTATAAAAATTCAATTCTGTCTCATTGAGAGCTTTTGGTGCTTCTAGAATTAAAGATTCAAGTAACACAGACATTGCTTTGGCACTTTCTAAAGTTAAATCAATATAAACATATTCTAAATCTCTACCCGGACTAACGTTATCTGATTTTGAATCGTAAAGAAATGCTTGTTCGAACCATTTGAAGACAAATCTAAGGTAAGCATTTCTTAGTTTATATGCACCTTGAAAACGTAACTCAATACTATGAAGTGATAATTTATAGAATAGTAAAGAACATCTCATTTTCAGTCTTAACAAAATCTTGTCAGTTTCTTTCAATGAATCAATTATGGTGGCTAATGTGGTAGCGATTTCAAGAACATCAATAGAAATTAGGAATAATGTAACTTCATCAGAAGAATCCAAGATACATTCCAGCAGTATCGTTAAAAGCTCAAGAACAGTTAAATCCATACTTGATAAATAAGATTTTTTTTTATAATCATCAATAAGTGGTCTTAATAACTGGATAAAAGTAGGATATGCTTTATAGTCTAGTTCAGAACTTATGATTTCTTTTGCACTTTCTCTCGTAACCAAATTTTCATTAGATAGAAGAGTTAATTGTTGCTTGATAAAAGTTATAACGTAACCAGAGTAAGCTTCATGAATATCGATAGGTGTAGAGACCCCAACGAACAAACCAGATACAGATGCCAAAAAACTTGCTAGATTTCTGAAATCAACTAATTCACCAGCAGATAATTCACCATAATTCGAAGTTGCAAATTTCTGCCATTTGTTGAAAATCCTCGAAAATGCATTACGAACAGGGAGTGTTGGACTTGAAATCCTTGTGAAAAACTTTTGAATATTCTTATGCAACGCAACAGAACCAGTTGTAACCATTTTATCATTGGAAACGGATTGTAAAAACCCAATGTTTAGCTGAAGATCCAATGACAATACTTCATTTAGATGGAATTCTAGACTATATGCCTTGATAGCTCTTTTAATCAAGTTATAACTTTCTTGATCAGATGTAGCTAATAAAACGATCAAAGCTTCTTCAACAGAAGTTCCAAAATCTAATTGATGAGTTTTTTCACTCTGCTTTACTGCCTTTGCAAATGTATGATTGGATAAAATAGTATGTAAGTTTGCTCTAAGTTCCATCATACGTACGAATGTTTCTAGTATGAACTTATTTCTTGTTCCAGTTTGAAATAAACTGATGAGCTGTACGGAAAGACCATAAGCAAGTTGAACAGAACCATTCAATGCTGCTAAAGTAGCTTCAGCATCATCCGTGACATTGGTGTTGACATAAAATGAATGGACAAAATCTTTAACAGACGTGCGTAGTCTTGGATTGGAATCATTCAAACCAGCAACAATAGGATCACATAATTCTTTGTTATGTTCACAAATGTAAAGGATAGATTCAGGAATAGTCAAGTTTTTGTAAGTATACATGTATCTATGAGGGAATTTCTTAAAAATTTTGAAGCCATCAGTTAATATTTTTCTTGATAAAACGCCAGCTTTATTAGTTGAATCCTTTGAATCTAACGATTTAGTATCATCAGAAGAAGCATTGTTTTGATTTGAAGAATGACCCCTGAAGAATATCTTATCTTTAATTTTCTCTGTTGTTGGAGTTGTATTACCTGATGGCATTAAAGGATTTTTGAGAGTTTCGAAATTCTTCGAAGATCTGGAAGCAGCATCAGATCTATGTAAAGTTGGATGATCAGATGAACTAGCTGATGAGGATCTATGGATACCATGAAGATTATCGCCTTCATCAATAAATTGTGAGCATGAAGTATCTATCACTAGTAATGCAACTCTAGACATGACTATTCTTAGACATGGTAAAGCTTCAGTAATATATTGTTGATAATTTTTATCCATTGAGCGATTTCTAGAGTACATTCTGAAAATTGATGAAGCAAGACTCAAAATTTCTAGAGAAGACTGTTCATTATTTAAAATCTTTAATAATTCAGGAAAGATTGAATGGGGATTCAAAAAGCATAAACTTGAGAAATAATCTAGCCTTAGTTCATTAAAAAATTCAAATTCGACAGTTGAACTTTGAGCTGAATAGAAGGAAGGTAAGCCAGATGTTATTGGAACAAGGACCTTTGAAACCAAATCATAAAAATGTAAAGAAAATCTCACAATTATATTATCAGGTTGTACTGAAAAAGTTGAAGCTGCAACATTAGCAATAAAAACCATAAAATCTAAACTTTCTAGTACAGCATGATTATCAATTACATCTTTAAAACTTGAGTGTGATAATTGTTTAATGGCATTGTTTATGATCTTTTGCTTTTTATCAGTATTATTGCTAACGGATGCAAATTTCTTGAAAGTGCTTGTTTTAGTATGTTTCTTTTGATCATTCATAAATTGAGTTAATGATTTTGGATATAGAGTTAACAAGAATGCAAGAAACTTGTAAGATGCTCTAAAATGTCTTTGTTGTTGAGATGATGAACTTTTTGTTCCTCCTAACTCTGTTAAAGATAAAATATCATCAAATAAAGTTTCAGCTTCCATTGAAATATTTGAATCAACTTTTGAAGCAGAGATATATTCACTAGGCCTTGCCTGTATCCAGTTTTTGATTGACTTTAATAAAAATGAAAATGCAAGTTGACGATATGAATCCCGTTTTAAAGTAGCTAAAATGACACGAATTTGTTTTAAATATTCTAGAACTAAATGTTGGTTCAAATAAACACAAGAGAACAACTCTAAATATTGAGCAAAATCAGATTCATTGGAAACATTATGTTTTAAAACTGATATTTTTGAAGCGATGAAATGATAAAAATCAACTGGGTTAGCGGCAGCTAGATATCTTAAGATACACTCACAATTATAATCTATTTGATCAGTCAAAGGCCTTATTGATACATCTTCATTATTATAGGTATATGTTGACGTGGATTTGCCATTCATCAATGCAAGTTCATGGGTAACTGTATTGGTTGATTTGAGTTTGGCAATTAATGAAATTGCTTTTGAGGCAACATCATGAATTAACTTTGAAGGTTGAACGGTATGAGAATCAGTATTAATGCTTGCAAATCCAACACCATAACCAGAGCTTGATGAACTGTTTGAAAAGCTGGACTCCATTGAATTTTTTCTTGATGAAGGTTCTTTAGAACTCCAATTGACTTCCGATAAATCAGCTAATAGTCTGACAATAATTAAAATGGAGGACAAACTGGCAGTGTTTCTTTCTTTGAGCAATAGATAATTATCATCTCTATTCAAAATTTCCAACAATGATATTATTGACATCATTATATCATCAAATTTGTCGGTTTCTGATATATTAATGAGCGCCTTTCTGGCGTTTAGGTACAGGGTAGTATCATCTTCAACATCAATCAAGGATAAACCACTTTTAATGGGCAATAAGTGATATATTTTATTCATAACATGAGGAATAAGACCTAGCTCCTCACTAGGGTTCAAAGATCCTGACAGCATCATTGTTGGTATAAGAACAGGTGTGATAAATGAGGATATATTTTAGTCAATTCAAATCCTTATCACAAACACTATTACCAACTACTCCAAATCAGTAAATCCTATGATAAAACACTCTCTCAGAATAGCGAGTTTAGTTGGGCAGAAGTAAGGATATATATGGGTTCTTCTAATTAACTATGTGGTGTAGAATATGAATAGTAGAATAAATATGTTTGTTATTGTTAATTGTTTTGTTTTAAATTTCCTAATAAGAATGTAATTAAGCAAAGAAAAAGAAATTAACTGTGATTGTGCAAAAACCAGAATGAAGAAGAATCTAGCCGTTTAATGCCGCCGAAGTTTTACATACAAAATAGTCCTTTCAGTTGCCCGAATCGATAAAGACGTTATTTCTTAGCGCCTCAAACTGCATTCCTCTACCGTTAATTTATGGAGTCCAGATTCCAAATTTAGCTAATAGAACGAACGAACACTTATAGAAAATGAGCTACAACTCACTATGTATATATCTATATGTAGCTCATGTACCTGGAAACACTTACACAAACCAAGTACACTCTCGATACTTTCGACATTCGACTGTTTCGCAACATACTACTTATACGGCCGGTTAATTTACACATATATAGAACCCTAATTTTCGTATGTAAATAATATGATACTTTGATAATTAATTCACAATGTTAGAACTCAGTACGTACTATGTACATATTAGCTTTCAGTATTGACTCTTGAGTATTGGTTGTTGACTCTTGAGACTTAAATTTCGAACAATCAGTATCAAAGCTTAAATCTGAGAGGCTTGACTCTTGACGTAGTCACACCTGTTACGTATTACATATAGATACAAAAAGCCATACTGCTCGGCGTTAATAATGTTTTTGATTCTCAATTCACTTGTTCTGTTTAAATATTTCTCGGTTATATTCGGTTCTCAGTCATTGCTTGCTATTTATTCTTATTATTTTGCTATATAAGAGATGCTTTGTACAGCTTATTATTATAGTTTTGATATTCAGGGTGACAATTTTACTAATTCGTTGAATATTTTTGTATTCCCCTAATGTTATATTTGCAACTAATTGTTTAGTCCTTTTATATATAATATTGTCAAGTTACGACTAAAAGATAATCTAAATAATTGGTTTCTGTTATCGAATAACACAGAGAGAGAAATATCGTTCAACGTTCAGATAGTCAGTTATTTACAGGTTTTCCCTCTGCTCTTTCAAATGTCCGTTTAAGTACTAAGACGTAGTTACAAATAACTAGTTGATCACTAAAACGAGATCCTTGAGACCAGCCTGCCAGGCTTCAACAGCATAGATTATATATTTATTCATTAATCTATAAACTTGCATGAGCATGAGGTAGCATTTTTTTTGCCTATTGACTCTTGAGTCTCATTAAGTACAGTAATGTCATTATTTTAGAGAAAAAAAAATACAGTTTACGAATCGTGATTTGTGACTCCTGTTCACCCTTGACTCTTAACTCCTGGGTCCTGACTCCGAAATCATAATTCATTCATTATCTTTTACTAAATTCAACCACACAGTACACAGTGCAGACTAGGATTGAGCATTTAGATTAATTCGTTGCTAAATTCCCACGAATCATGAATTACACATAACCCTCAGTGAAAAAATATCGTGGACCGAACTATGCGGCAGCCACTATGACTTTCTTTCCAGTTCAATTAATCACCAATTTTAAAAATATCAGCTTTCAATTGACACACTTAGTTACAAAAAGTACAGCAAAGTTGTTTCTCCAAAATACTACACTAACTATTTTCTTTCATATTTTAAGTCATAGGTAATAACAGCTAAACACAGATTACACCTTGTATTTTTTTTTAATTTTCAATAACACACTGTTGTTGAAAATCACCAAATTGAATTATACTGAAAAATATAATTCAAAACTCCTCCCTGATCTAAATTCAGAAGAAATTAGATCATTGTTAAAATGCAAAAAAAATTACTTCTCCATGATAACAACAATAATATAAAATCACTTGAATGAACATTGAACACCAAATAAAGATATAAATAAAATAAACGATATAAAAAAACTTGAACTTCCCATCTTACGAGCCAAAATTCTGAAATGATATAAAACTCAGAATCTATAACTCTTCAAAAAAAAACTAATAAAAACGTATGATACAATTTGTAATAATATTATCTGTAAAGTACTTAAAAGTTTAACTTGGTGAAGAACCATTTGTTTTTACCAGCTTGGAATTTTTCTTCAAATGATTTTTTAACAGCTTGTTTAGCTGAATCTCTTTGAGATGGTTCATCAAAAGTGGTGTTGGTTAGTTCGTTTTTGAAAGCATCAACATCTAAACTGTATCTGGTTGGTAAGATGTGATTGTAGTTGATGGCTTTAATAAAGGTTTTCACTTTAGATTTTCTGGCAATTTTTTTAGCTGAAGCATCTTTGCTCACTCTCTTTGGGTATTTTTCAATACCAGCAACAATGGCATGTGGGAATGAGTGAGCTTTTGAACCTTCATCGTTAGCTTTGACAATGACAACTTTCTTACCAGCGAAACGACCTCTGACGACGATAGCGACTCTACCTGATTTGATGAATTTAGCCATTTTTTGTTGTGTTGATTGGATAAATACTTTAATAACCTTAAGCTATGAAGGTTCCTTAATATTTCACTTTTCATCTTTTACAAAAAAGAGTCCTTTCGCGAATTTGACACAAATATTCCATACGACAGTATTCAACATCCAAACATTTCTAGGGCTATGTTCAGTGTCACATGTATTTAGTTAGGGCTCGAAAATGGCGGAAGTGGAGAGTTGTAGAAAAAAAAAAATGAAATCGAAATCAAATTAAATCATATTAAGACTAAATTATACATGTAAATTAACTAACTTTTTGCTAACTTTTTGCTTGAACGAAATTGTTTAAGTTATCTTCTTCAATATTCGAATGAATACAATGCTTGAAATATTTCTTTTTTTTTCTTTTTACTATCAACTAAATTTTAACCTATTTCTTTCTGGATCTATCATGAGAACGACCTAACATTCTTGAGGTCATACCAGTGACACTTTTTGGTGTTGTATGATTAGAATTACCAGATCCTAATGTATTACCGTAAGTTTTTTCATTGAATGAACTCGCTCTGTTCATATTTGATGGTGATGATCCAGTATGTTGTTGTGTTGATAAGGCAGCTGTAGCTGCAATAAGAGGATTGTTTGAAGCAGAGTTTAACAATTTTGCTGGTAATCCATGATATAACTGACCATTACCTGGTAGCTCTTTACCAGCAGGCTGTGAATTTCTACTTGAATCCTTAGCATGAACCAGTTCTTTGAACAATGCAGTTTTACCAGTAGATGATTTAGATGATGGAGATGGTGTAGGTTCATTTGTCGAAGAAATTGAAGTATCAACGCTGAGATTTGTTTTCTTAGTTGATGGTTGAAACACGGATGAATGAATTGCTGCAATATTTGCAGCACTTTTAGCAGCATCTGATCCTAATACAGTACCTGCACTACCACTAGGATCCTCTTCTAATTTCTTTTGTGCCCTTAACTCTGCTGCAAAAACTCTAGCTTTATGAATAGCATGAGCCCATGCTGATGTTTTAATTTGAGAACCTTCAAATGTGAAAGCTGAATTGTACGATTGAACAACAAATAAACCTTCAGCGACAGGTGAAGCTGAACTTTGAATTAATTCTTTGATTCTAATTACAGGATGAGTTAAATCTATTTCTGTTTTCAGCTCTAAAACATTTGTCTCTTTATTTAATCCAAGAATCAACAAACGACCTAGATTTGTTACTAAAATTGTTCTATTTTTCTTATGAGAAAAATTATCATCATTCTGATTTGTGAACAGTTTTTTAAATCTACTTCTTGCATTACTTGCAATTGTACCATTTGAACTTAAATCATCATCAGCTAAATCAGAATAATTGGTGATCATAGCTCTATCATTTTCAATTGAATGAGAATCCATATCTCTTAAACCTTTATGAGAACCTTTCGCAACTTGACTTAATAAAGAGCTTGATGATTTTGAAAAATTAGAACCTAATGGAGAATCAACAAGCTTTCCCTTGAATTTTCTTTCAATCGCTTCCACAGTAGTCAGATTAACATTCAAAGTATCTTTCTTTAATATTCTCTCATCATGAGTTCTCAAAAAATCAACAAATTCTAAATCTAATTTTGTCATTGGTGAATAACTTGAGATAACTGGTGAAGTTGGTGATTCAACAGTGGTCTTTCTACTTGATTGATGATCAACATTAGCAAAACTCGGAGTAGATACTATCAAAGGTGATCTTAAACCTGAACTTGATGGGGTAGAATGAACTTGTGGATAAACAGCATGATCATGCTTATTTGTTTTCTTTGTTTGATTTTTAATGATTTCATTAGGTGGACGTGATAAAGCGATAGAAGCAGCATTCGCAGCATTCGCAGCATTGCCAGCACTAACTGCTCGTTTACTGATTTCTTTTTGCTTTCTAGCAGCAACTGCGGCTTTAGCCTTCATGATAAGCTTTTGACTATCTGTTGGAACTAAAGGTGAAGTAGTTGGATTTTGAGAAGTAACGGGAACATCATCATCAGTTGCTGTACTAACATCACTTCTTGGGGTTGATGGTTGAGAATTAACTCTTCTAGTAGGAATAGATATTCTAGATCTTTGACTATTCAACTCAGGAACTGGTAACATAGATTTGGCAGATATTTTATAAGGGCCAATCTCTGGTGGACTAATATTCCAGATTGATTTATCAGGATTTGTAAAATCAATATCGCTGAAGAAATGATGATTTTCAATTTCTTTTATTGACAATCTATCTTTTGGATTCAATTTCAGAATTCTTTTAACTAGATCCCTAATTACCATTGGAAACCCAGCAGTGAATGCGTATTGTAATTTAACAATTTTTTGGAACGTTAGATATTCATTTGTGGCTTTAAATGGGGGTTTACCTGCAATCATTTGATACATAATACAACCATAAGCCCAAATATCACATCCTTTACCAATAGCCTTTTCATTTAATAGCTCAGGACAGACATATTCAGCAGTACCAACAAACGATTTAGCTTTCGTGTCTGGTGGATAATTACCATTCTCATCTTTTTCTAGTAATTTTGCAGTACCAAAATCAGTTATTTGAATTTTAAAATCTGAATTTAGTAGAATATTTTCAGGTTTTAGATCTCTATGGACAACACCATTAGAATGCATGAATTTGATGGCATCTAAAATTTGAGCACAATAATACTTGACTGTTTCTTCATTTAATGAACCATGTTCTTTGATCAAACTCAAAAGTTCCCCATTTGAAGCATAATCTAAAACAAAATATAATGAAGATTCATCTTGAAAGGCAAAAAACATATGAACTAATCCATTTCTTCTACCTAATCTTTTTAAAGTATTTTTTTCAATGTTAACATATTTAACCTTTTTCTCTTTGATGATATGTCTTTTATCTAACACTTTAACTGCAAATTTCTTATCTGTATTTTTGTCAGTTGCTAGTAAAACAGTTGAATATGATCCAACACCTAAAGTTTTACCAAATTTGAAATCTTTTACAGTTCTATTTATGATTTCATCTTGTTGATCAGGATCATTAGATTTTCTAACTAGTTCAGCAGCCCCTCTTTTATCCCAATCAGTTGGTTCTCTATTATTCAAAACTCTTGCTTCTTCTTCAATACTGGATTCATCATCATGATCTGAAATCAGGGAACGAGTTTCTTTTAAATATGATTCATGAGTAAGAGGGGATGATGAGAACATGGTCCGATTCAAATCTCTTGATGGCAAAATATCAGAGGTCAAAGCTCTTAATGGATGTGTTGGATTTTCTCTAAAACTTGAAGTGGGAGTTGGAGGTTGTGTTCTGGAATGTTCACTAACAACATCACGACTTGATAAACGATTAGTTATCCCAAACAAACGTCTCTCTAAATGATCATCAGATAAATTTTCACTGGAATTCTCATTGTTTGGTGTGAGACTAGCTAATGAAAATCGATCTTCCAGCGTTATGATTGAACTATCATCATCATCAACTTCGGAAGCTGAAGATAGTTGAGAATTGAGCTGATATCGATCGCTTAAATTTGAACGGGGTACATTTGCTTGTGATTCTAAGCTTCTTGGATCAAGGGTCATCTCTGAATTTTTGTTATATTAATATGGTATGTTGTATTTAATTGCTGATACTTTCACAAATCATTCACGGGTATAATTGTGGGACAAAAAAAACAAGCTCGAAAATGATGATTTGTGAATGCCGACTGAATTTATTTATGGACTATCTGTTGACGAATAGGAGTGTTCTAATAAGATTTTAACAGCGTGGACGGTGTCAATTGACCTTAAGTAACTTTTGTCTTGTTGTCTTTTAATGAAGTAATTTTAAAGGAGAAAAAGTGTCTGAATATTATTTACCAAATCGATTCGCGATTTTGTCTCTTAAACTTGTTACTAAATATAAGTCACATTTAATGTTGTCTAGTTTTGGCTATGAATTGGACCTGACTCGCTCAGATTTGCTAATATCTTATCTATTCTCGTCTCTCTGATTTGTTATGTTTTCCAAGCTCATTATTGTGGTTCGTATCTGGCTTCTTTTTTTTCTGATTATGAAGAAAAAGTGGGTTTTTGTGTCAAATTGGATCATTCTTTTAACACATTATTTGACTGAGTATTGTACTAATGCACATTCCATCAATACCAAGATTCACTACATTACGTCTATTAGGACATGATATCTTTGAATATCCATCAGATGGGTATGAGTTTTCCAGTTCTGGCTTAAATCCTCCAATTTTAACCTCTTCACCTCCAGAATTCTCGTCAAGTTCAAATACTGGTACTATTAATGTTGATCAACTTACCTTAGATGATGAGATTATACAGAATAGAAGAAGGTCACATTTTGAAAGATTTATCTCTGGTTTTTACAGAAGACTCACATTTGCAAGAAATCGACGTGGTGTCAATAGAAATGATACGATTTCAGAAACAGATACAATTAGACCAGAAACTTCATATATCGACCCATATTATGAGAGTGCAATACCCACAATATACTCATCTTCAGTCTCACATTCTCGATTGAGATCCAGACTCATTAATAATTGGAATCCGGTTATGATTAGAAGAGATACGAATGATGAAGTTGAAGAAACAAGAAGAATATTCAGTTCAAGTTCGATAACTGATGAAAGAGTCAATAGGTTTGATAGAATTGGATTAAGACGTGATCAAGATAGTGGATCAGACTTGATAACGTTTCTAGATGTTAGTGCACCTAACTCAAATGAAGGGGAAACATTCGGAGTTGATATTAATACCTTACAAACACATCAAGATTTCGATAATGATTTAGAAGATGATGATATAGATGATAATCATACTATAACGGAAGCTGAATTGGAAGGTTTAGAACGAATTGATACGCCTATTGCACCTAGAATGAGAACCTTTCAAAGAATTGTCAGGTTTTCATTCAGAAGAACAAGATTACCTAGATTAAGAATACATCCAACTCCTATAATTGGATCACCTTTACACAACTCAGCTGAGGATGAAAACGTTTCTGCTGAAATGAACCCAACTACTTCTACGGGAAGCACTTCAAGAGACCCAGTAACTTTTAGAAGAAGAACATTCAGATATAGTATCGGTAGAAATCGTGAAATCTATAAAATGTTGGGAAAATTCGATGATTTCCAGAAGGATCCATTAGGTGAATCATCGATCAGTTCAAGTAATACAAATGAAGACAGTCTAGATAATTTTATTAAGTCAACACATTCAAGTACTACTAATATGGGGATAATATAAAATTTTTTTGACTTTACATCTTAATTCTAGTCTTAAATTAAAGAATACATAAATTAGTAGTATTAAGCTCCTTAGTGAGAGATCGGGCACTTTAAAAGATTGATTTGATTCCTACATGTCTTCCTCTTATCAATAATAATCTCATAATGTTTATGTATTCAAAATTTCTCGGAAAAAAAATTCAACATTAATACTCACTTCATCATAGTAATAATATCCCACACAACAACTACTGAATAAACAAAATGTCCTCTGGTGAGATCACTGAAAAGACCAAGGAATTGTCTATTCAAGATACCAAAGCCTCTCAAGAACAAGTTATCACGCCATGGGAAGTTGAAGGTGCAGTCGATGAAGAAGGACAAGTTCAAGTCATCGATTATGAGAAATTAAGTCAACAATTTGGTACACGATTAATATCTCAAGAAACTTTAGAAAGATTCACTGCTGTCACTGGTCACAAACCGCATCATTTCTTAAGAAAGGGATATTTCTTTAGTGAACGTGATTTCAACAAGATTTTAGATTTATATGAACAAGGTAAACCATTTTTCTTATATACTGGACGTGGACCATCATCAGGTTCAATGCATTTAGGTCATTTAGTTCCATTTATATTCACAAAATGGTTACAAGAAGTCTTTGATGTTCCATGTGTTATTGAATTAACAGATGATGAAAAATTTTTATTCAAACCAAAGTTAACAATTGCAGATGTTAGAGGTTTTACCAAAGAAAATGCAAAAGACATCATTGCAACTGGGTTTAAACCGGAAAATACATTCATCTTTAGTGATTTAGATTACATGAGTGGTGGATTATATGAAAATGTTGTTAGAACTTCAAGACAAATCACAACTTCAACTGCTAAAGCAGTTTTCGGTTTCCAAGATTCTGATTGTATCGGTAAACTTCATTTTGCTTCAATTCAAATTTCAACTGCATTCCCATCATCATACCCTGGTATCTTAGATCTACCAGCTAAAACCCCATGTTTAATTCCATGTGCCATTGATCAAGATCCTTATTTTAGAGTTTGTCGTGATGTTGCAGATAAATTAAAATTTGCTAAACCAAGTTTAATCCATTCAAGATTTTTCCCAGCTTTACAAGGTCCAGGTACTAAAATGAGTGCATCTGATGCTACAAGTGCCATTTATTTAGATGATACACCAAAAGTAATTGCTAAAAAAATTAATAAATATGCATTTTCTGGTGGTCAAGCCACTTTAGAAGATCATAGAAGATTAGGTGGTAATCCAGAAGTTGATGTTGCATATCAGTATTTATCATTCTTCTTAGATGATGATGTTAAATTAGCAGAAATCTCAGAATCATATAGAAAAGGTGAGTTATTATCAAGTGAAATGAAAAAAATTGCAATTGATGAAATCACTAAATTTGTTGTTGATTTCCAAGAAAAGAGAGCTAAAGTCGATCAAACCGTTTCAGATTCTTATATGAAACCACACAAATTATCTTGGGGTGAAAAAGAACGTTTAGTTCCTGTTAAACCAAAAGAAAAGAAATAGATAACTGAATTTACAATGTATTTGAAATTACGTATAAACAAAAAAAAAATACGAATTATGTACACTATTATTGTTATATTCTATAATTTTTCAAGAGCTTATCTCTCATTACAAGTTATTTTCATTGATATGACTGATTAAAGCTTTAATTGTAATGATTTTGATGTTGAATTCTTTACCAAATTTCAAACAATCATCTAATCTCATCATTAAACCATCTTCATCTCTAACTAGTTCACAGATACAACTAGCTTCTTGTAAACCTGCTAATTTAGCTAAATGGACACCAGCTTCAGTATGACCTTCTCTTTCTCTTAGTAAACCTGGTTTAGCTCTCAATGGAACAATATGACCTGGTTTTAAAAAATCGGAAGGTTTTGAATCTTTTGAAGCTAGTGCTCTAATGGTCAGAGCTCTGTCATGGGCAGAGATACCAGTTGTAGTTCCTTCTCTAACATCAACAGTGATAGTGTACGCAGTACCATGTCTATCATTATTATCTTTCCACATTAATGGTAAATCTAAAGCATCAGCCTTTTCGGTGGATAAAGGAGCACAGATGAAACCTGAGGAGTGACGCACTAGGAAAGCCATCTGTTCCTGTGTTATTAGTTCAGCAGCAATGATTAAATCACCTTCATTTTCACGATCTTCGTCATCCATAACAACTAAGAATTCACCGTTTTCTAAAATGTGATGTTAGTAAGAAACTTTTATCGTTGATGTGATGTGATGTGATGTGTGTCTACTTACTGAAGGCCTCTATAGCTTCAGGGATTGGAGTAAATGACATTATTGAGTTTGTGATTTAAATGTTGAATATTGGACTGGAGAAGAGATTGTTGATTCTCGAATGCTTTTATATGAAAATCAAGATCCACAGTTGGTTTTTTAAGAGTAATTTATGACAAATAATCTGTAGCGGGAGTCGTTTGGGGGTGCTAGGCAGAGATGCAATTTTCCGGGCGGTGTAAGCTCCTTCTAGAACTCACGTAATGATTGGTAATGAATTCGCGAATGTTAATAATCAGAGAGTAGAAAGATAGAGGAGTTAAGATTGGGGGCATTGAGGGATTGGGGAGAAGAGCTTAGTCAGAGCAGAGTCAGCATTCGGGTACTAACTAGTAACTACAGTAAGTTTTTACATAGCACAAAGCTCAAAGAATCACATGACGTGATTCTTTCTGGTAGTATTTAATATCTTTTCTCTGCTTTCGATACAAGTTGATGAAGCAAACTGAGTGTATGTGACACTTATATACTGCAACTGATACACACGGCCCACGGCCCACGGCCCCTACCTTACTAGTTAACAAGAGTAAACCATTCGATACATAAGTGATAATACCAGCTGGACCAATAGAATCACAGAGTAAAATAGCTCATTCCTGTTATAATAATATCCGCTTTAATCGTGATTCGTCCCATCTCATAGGATGCTAATTTTATGTCACAAACAGAATTTCTTTTTTGTACAGCGAAGAAAGCAACCATTGCACCATAAATTTGCCAATTACATCCTTCGAATCCATCTGATTCCATCACCATCCGTAATCCCTTTGAAAACTTCAATAAGACCAGTTTCACTCACCAAACTCACCAATAACGGCCTTTGAATTAATATTGTACCACTTTAACTCACACTGAAAAAAAAAAAAAAAAAAAATTGCTGGTATAAATAAGATAAACAATTCCTGTTCTGAATACTTTCAATTTTATTCTCTATAATTAACAAACACTCGCACTAAACTACAATTCACACATTATGAAACTATTATCTGCAGGTGAAGTCGATGCTCATTGGTATGCTACTGCTGCTGGTGGTACTAAAGGTTTAATCTCTGGTTTACTTGTCTCGGGTGCTATCTTCAAAATAGGTGGTAGAAAATATCCAACTTTTTTCAAAAACTTAACTCACTCTATCAGAACTGCCATCTTCATCACTCCTCCAACTGTTGCTACTACTATTTGGGCTGAAGAAGCCTCAAATGCCTTCGATAGAGAAATGTATTCAAATGAATTTGATGAAAGCACAAAAAGGGAAAAATTAGAAGAATACAACAAATGGGCTAAACTGCCATTATCACAAAAGATCTTAGGTGGTGTTATCAACCATAAGTACAAAATCATTGTTTCAGCTTGGGCTGCCTCAATGTATGGTTCTTGGGTTATCGTTGATAAAGATCCAATCATGAATAGAACTCAAAAACTTGTCCAAGCAAGAATGTATGCTCAATTCTTAACGGTTGGTTTATTATTAGGTTCTGTCTTTTTATCTTTATATGATGAAAAACATCATCCAGAACATTATGATAAGAAGGAAAAACCATCTTGGGAAAAAGTCTTAGAGGAAGAAGAACTCAGAGAAAGAGAAGAAAAAGCTCTTGTCAACCAACCATATCAAAGAACAAGAATCTATAAAGATTAAATTCATCTGATTGTTTTGAAAGTGTTCCTTTATTTATGATTTATGTGTATTTTTTTCCTGTTGTTATGATTATATATAGTCTCCTTCTTATTTACTAATTGGATGACCTAATGAGCCGTTATTGTTTTTTTTACGTTATTTTCATTGTAAATATTTATCACATTTGTTGTTTATATAAATTGTACAGATATATTTTTCATTAGTTAGTTTTTACTATCGTGATATGTATTCATCTTAATGTTTGTAATTTACTAAATAATTCATCATGAAAACTCTGTGCAAATTGACTAGATTTTCTCATCAATAACTGTTCCACTGTCTCATATACTATTTCATCATTCTCAACCTGTTGAATATTAGCCATACAGCATTTCAATTTTAAGTATAAATTTAACTTACAATCCATCCACTTGATGTGAATTCAGTAATTATTGTCCCATTTTCTAATGTAACTATTTCAAGTTTTGATCCAACTTCAGTTATACTTTTAACAAAATTTGAGTATTCTTTTATCAATTGAGCATGTTCTTGATTGTGTCGCATGGGCCACAACACTGTAATTACAAGTCTATTCACAAATAAAGAGTTCAATTCATGAAATTAAATCTTTTTTTTTTTTGCTTAAATTTCTACAACATCCTCATGATTCGTCATAACTTTACACGAAACTTTTATTTTCTATATACAATACAAATTTTCACTCATGAAATGAGTTTATTTCTTCAATCTTAATGAAGATTCCAAATCACCAACATCTAATTTAGTACCTCTGATATAATATTGTTTATTTCTAGCTCTGTATTTTCTTGGTCTTCTAATAATATCAATTCTTGAAATTAAAGGTGAGAATAATTTAACGTTTAATTCAACACCAACTTTATTGATTTGGTTTCTTAACACTAAAGCAGCAGATAGACCAGTTTGTTTCTTAGCAATGACTTGTCCAATGAATGTAGGTATGGTTCTTGTAGTATACATGATTCTAACAACATCACCAACTCTGATTCTTTCTGGATTTTCCTTGGAGATTAAATTACGTCTTGTTCCATCTGGATCTAGTTCATTTATCGATTTAGTTTGATATATTTTCAAAACATCTTTCTTTTCATAGGTTAATGGGCTGTACACGTTGATTGGTTTTTCTATTATTATGTCCATGTTAGTATCAATTATTGATTTGTATGTTTATAAGAGTTTGACTCACTTTCTTTAGATGGGATGATGTAGGATCTAGTTTGACTGAGAATGGAGGAAGTGGTTAGTCCACTTCTCTTCAAGATGGTACGAGGAAGCAAGAAAGACATGTTTTGGTTCTTCAATACTAGTTAATTCAGGCTCAGTTATAGACCAACATTTTCAATAATAATTTTTCAAAGAAATATTGGCAGTGCTAAAATTTACCGACCTTTAAAATCAAAAAAAGGTACATTCGGCGTAACTTGGAGTACATCTCCGCCTACAGTGTCTGAAATCTCCTTCTATAATAACCATTAAATGCATTAATTCCCAATAAATATACAATTCTATTTCTTTCAACTTTAAAACTTGATTCTTCTCTTACGACCAGTGTATTTAGAATCATTTGCTACTTTCTTCCCTCTTTTCTTGAACAACTCTTTCTTTCTTTCAATAAATTGTTTTCTTGTTTCAACTTCTTTCTTTGATTTCTTTCTACTATTATTAACTTTATCAGTTGCATCCATCGTTAAACCTGATAAGTTCAATTGCTCTGTACTTTGTCCAGCACTCAACACTAAATAGTATTTCTTATTTTTCTTACTCTCTGCGTCATCAATGACCAACCCACCTTGAAACCCAGAAACTTTAGCAGCTCCTAAAATTTGATCAATTTGATCATCATTCATGGGATAAAATTGTGCACAAAATTTACCACCCCTTTTCAAACTTGCAAACAACGTATTAAAGAATCTAAGCAGCCTCTTCTTTGGATCATTATTAGAAGTATCAGCATTACATAGCCATTGAATAGCAGATATACTAATAGCTGCATCAAATGTCCCTGCTCTAAATGGAATCCCATTCCCCATATCAGCTAAGAATAGATCACCTTCAACTTCACGATCCAGCCCAGTGGCTAACATCGATGTAGAAATATCCATACCCATCCAGATATGGCCTTCCTCTGTCAGGATTTCCCCACTTAAACCGGAACCACAACCTATATCAAGTAATAAATTAGGTGAACCTTGTGGTAAATTCAGTAATTCTAGTGCTCTGAACGTCATTTTTGCTTGGATGTGCTGCACACGAGTGGATGATGTATATTTCTGTGACTCTGACTCATTATAGAACACTTCTGGTGGTGCCAACTGTTCTGGTCTTGACATCTTTCCAGCTCTGTTTTTTAAAATTATTCAATAAGCTTAGAAAAAAAAAATATTTTTCTTTAGCTCATCTCGCAAACATCCAAACATCTCAATGTCTCAGCTGATTATGTAATCCTCCTTTTTGATTTTGACACAAAAATAATATCAAGATGGAAATTTAATATATTGCTCCTTTTATAATTTAACAATTGAAAACCAAATAGATTGCTCAGCTAGCTATAAATGGCCGGAACAATACCAGATAATAGTCATCATCTCAAAAATATCGCTTCCCAAAATCACTCAAGACAATCACTGTCCTTAGATAACGAGTATGAATCAAGTTCTATAGATGTTGTCTCTATTGATAAGGGTCTTAATTCCGTTATCCCTGTTATTGAAATCACAAATCCTCAGTCAGATATTCATAAAGTTCAAAAAGAGGAAGTCAAACTAGTCGGTAAGACTACACATGAGAATGTATTTGAGTTGAAAACAAGAATTAAAGTTGATAAAAGACGGTTCAGTTCTGAAGGTTTACCGAAATCAAACCTAACTGATGTTAAATTCACAAATGTTCAGTCTATATTGGATCAATCTATGAATTTTCCTCAAGGCCAATTCTCTGGATTCTTCATACTTTTCTGGGTCGCTGTTGCTGTCATCATCATTAATACAGTGGTTAATTATTATCAGGAATACGGTATGAAAGTTGATATTATTAATATATTATTAACAAATATAGTTGAAATCGCATTGACTGATCTATGGATGTATCTTTCGATGTATCCTATCTTAGGATTGCATTATCTAATCAAAAAGGGTAAATTGAGTTGGGAAAAGCAAGGTTGGATCATCTCTTCAATTTATGAATTTGGGTTTTTCATTACATTTACGTTATTTGCGGAAAAGCAACAATTTCCATGGATTGGTAAGATCTTCCTATTCTTACATTCTTTAGTTATTTTAATGAAAATCCACTCTTATAGCTTTTATAATGGATATTTATGGAAAATCAAAGATGAACTTGAACTTTCAAAAGGTCTCATTAAAAAGAATGAATTTTCTGACGGCGAAAATGAGAAATTATTAGAATCATCCATTAAATTTTGTGAATTTGAGTTAAAATCTCAGTCAACCGAGTTTCCATTTCCTCAAAATATTACAATTGAGAATTTTTTTTGGTTTTCAATGTTTCCTGTTATTGTCTATCAAATTGATTTTCCTCGTACTTCAAAAATTAGATGGCACTATGTTGGGGAAAAATTAGCCGCAATCTTTGGGATTATTGCAATTATGATTGTCATTGCTCAAAATAGTATGTATCCAATAGTTATGAAAGCTATCGAGTTGAAAAGTGCATCATTAACTGATAGATTTTATCAATATCCTATATTACTATTGAATATGATGCCTAGTTTTGTTATCATTTATCTGCTGGTATTTTATTTAATTTGGGATGCAATTTTAAACTGTCTGGCTGAATTAACAAGATTTGGTGATCGAGACTTTTATGGACCATGGTGGAACTGTGTTTCTTGGGATCAGTTCGCAAGATTATGGAACGTTCCTGTTCATAAATTTCTATTAAGACATGTTTATCATAGTTCAATTAGTGCTTTTAAATTAAGTAAAACTCAAGCAACTCTGTTCACGTTTTTATTGAGTTCGGTCATTCACGAATTATCAATGTTTGTCTTATTTCATAAAATTAGAGGTTATTTATTATTATTACAAATGTGTCAATTACCTTTAGTTGCAATCTCTAAAACCAATTTCTTGAAAGATAAAAAAATATTAGGAAATACTATTTTTTGGTTTGGTATTATTAGCGGTCCATCAATCATGTGTACATTATATTTGACATTCTAGTATTGTTTTTCCCATCCAAATATACCGGACATTATATTCAACATTCCTTCAAATCAAAATTATAAAAACAATTTATCCATTATAATACTATATACACACAATAAAAAGAATACACATGAGGCCAATCATCTGTAAATATGATCAAAAGGTCTAGTGTCATTGAAACAAGAATCCCAAACTTCTTCAACGACTTTAGTAGCTTGTTCTTTATCTTTACAATTTGGATTGGCTTCAACTGATAAAATTGCTCTTCTTTTGACACATTCTTGATGACCTTTCCCAAATTTAGAAAATCCAGCTCTTTTAATTTGATTCATTATTCTACATTCACCACTCAATGAACTTGCTCTAATTTCTGAACAAGCATGATGTTTTAGATTCAACCAATCAACCTTGAATTTAGTGTTATCATAATAATGAACCAATTCATGGGTCAGCGTGTCTTCTAAGTGATATTGATCAATAATTCTATTTTGACATAATAAAACCCCCAAATCAGGATGAAATCCACCACCTTTCCATTCATCACAAATATCGCAAACTATTTTTTCTGAAATTTTATCACCTATTAAAGGATTAATTTTTTTGATTTGTTGAACCATAAATATCACAGATGGAGAATATTTCAATGCAAAATCCCTATACTCATAACATGTATTACAATCATTCTGATTTTTTCTGTAAATTGCATCATTTTCATAATTTTTAATATCTTCTTCTGTTAATCCTAATCCTGTCTTATAAGCCATGGTACGTCTCCACCATTCAAACCCCTCGATGCTTTTAGGATCTTTTGGGGGTTTAGGTGTTATCACTTTCTCAGGGAGTGATGGGTCGATATTTGTCGTCATTGGAGTGGGGTTGGTGAGCGGTGAATTGTGATAGCTAGTGTACCTTACTGTTAAAACTTTCTTCGAGTCAATATTCGAATTCGCGGATTTACAGAAAAATTACTTCGCGATGAGATGAGCTTCCTCTTAATATATGTGATTAAAATCGTTACGAAAATAATTCATAATGGTTGCTAATATTTGGGTAGCGGCCAGTGATGGGGACATCAACGCTGTGAAATCTTTGATTGAAAGTGGGAACTTCACACCAAACTCACAAGATCCAAACGGATACACTCCAATTCATGCTGCTGTATCATATGGACATAAAGATTTATTGAAATATTTAATTGAACAAGGTGGTGATATTAACATTCAAGATACGGAGGGTGACAGTCCTCTACATCATGTTGAAAGTGTAGATGTTGCTAGATTGTTGGTTGAGGAGTATAAAGCCGATTGGAGACTTAAAAATCAAGAAGATAAAACTCCTGCAGAGTTTATAGAGGAAGATGATGAGTTTCCTGAAGTTCTTCAATATTTACGTTCTTTAAATCATGATGATCCGAGTAACGATAATGGCTCTAGTATACTAGATAGCATTCCTATGCCAAGTACCATCGAAGGTCAAGATGTTAGATTAAGCTATGAAAATCAAGGTGATCTTACAATTGATATTGATGATGAGCAAAGATTAAAATTAAAAGAAATTGTAGAAAGTGAAAATCCAGAAGAAAGGTTAACTCAATTTTTAACAAGTGCTGTTAAAGATAAATTTAAAGATCAAGTTCAAGATTCCCCAGATTCTAAAAGAAGAAGAGAATAAATTGGTATGAAAAATATACATGTGTATATTAAAAACAGTAATGAAGAACAAAATGTAATTCTATATATCTACATAATGACACATTTTTTGTCTTTTTTAGCCTTTTTCTCTTTCTTAGGTTTATTTGAGTCAGTTTGCTCTTTAGCTTTCTTAGGTTTTGGTTCATATTTTTTTTGTAAGGTTTTAGCAATTTTGGCATCTTCTTCCTCTTGTAATTGTCTTGCCAATAACTGATCATCTTGTTCACCGGGTGTTAGATCATCATTTCTTTCTTCAAACGGATTTGAAGAATCCTCTAGTAATGGACCGAAATCCCCTGTGAAAAAAGAATTATTTGCTCCATTGATGGATAATAGAGATTCCCAAACAAATTGAGATCTATCAGCAAATCCAATATCAGTGACTAATTCATAAAGATCATTTCCCTTTTTAATAATGGTACCAAAATGATCATTTCTGAAAAAAATTGCAATTGAATCTTCAAACAAGCTTCCTTTCAAATATGCTAAACCATAATCAGTTAATTGTGTTGCACTTCTCGCAAAGAAATGTTTGATTTGTTTGGAATCTTCAATGATTTCCTCATCAACTGGATCTTTGTTTTCTTTGTTTTCTAATTCAAATGCTTCAACGAGAACATTCTGGCTGGCTTCATATGAATTATATTTTAAAACTGCAGAATGATCAGAATCAGTTGGGTCAATAAGCCAACCATGAACCAAAGGTAGTTGAAACACCTTAAAGATGGTTAGTTCTGGACTTTCAATAAAACTACCGTCAAAAGTTGGGTTAATATTTAAGCCTTCATGTAATTTTGGTAATAAACTCAATGTTGTTTGAATATCTTCTGGTTCCAATTGGTATAACTGTTGATTAGCAACTGCAATTTGACCTAAAGTGTTTAGCAACTGATTTAGCTCAATGTTGGAGTGACTGTTGACTAATAAGACTAAATCATGAATTTGT
Organism: Phaffomyces antillensis; assembly: GCA_003707195.2. Classification (NCBI taxonomy): domain Eukaryota; kingdom Fungi; phylum Ascomycota; class Saccharomycetes; order Phaffomycetales; family Phaffomycetaceae; genus Phaffomyces; species Phaffomyces antillensis. The sequence continues at coordinate 237,644 of PPNI02000010.1, forward strand.
GGAGTCGAAGTGCTGTTAACTGTCAACAAAATGGAATTCACGATGCCTAAAAGGGCACACGGCCCGTTTTCGTTCTGGATAAGTATATTACGCTTCCCTTGAAAGTCTATGGTTTTGGTTCTGTAGGTGGTTGACATCGTGAGTAATTGATGGGTTAACTATATATACCTCTGATTATTAATGATATTTTTGTAAAAAATCAGGGGTCTTTTATTAATAAATATTTCGTTCTATTTTAGTATCGATCACATTTACTCAGCCCGATATGATACATAATCTTACATCATAAATCACACAAAAATTAATCAATTTATCTCATTAATGATCTCTCTTCATACTAAACATGTCTTTGTATCCCAAACAAACTTGCTCTTCATTTGCTCTTAAACGTCCATTTTCATCCAAGTAAGTTCCAGGATATGACCCAAAACCTACTGGTGATGGGCCCCAAGATGGTGTATAACAAACTTCATTCCAATTACATTTCCTGGTACATTCAGTGAAAACGACCCAATTCAATGATTTCATCAAATTATGGATTTTCTCTTTGAGTATATTGTAAGTCACTTCATCCTTTTCTTTAGTTCTGATGAATAATCTACCGAATTCAAAATTATCAAATATTAGATCAACTATATTTTCGACAACCTTAGTTATTGAAGACCAGATCAACAGATCTGACTCGGTTTGCAATTGTTTTAGTGGGTGTGAGTATTGATAAATGGCTTGCTTTTTAGCTTCTTCTTTATCATTAGTGACATGGAATCTTCTGGCAAAATTTGATGTGAATAATGTAACATTTCTAACATTATCAGTATACTCTTCTTCTGTTTCATAGCCCCTCGAATAAGTTTGATTTAATAATTTCAACAATGGGGCAAATTTGTAAGTAACTTCATCTGTGATTGATTGCCAATCAGTACCTAGATTTGGATTAGAGGTATCTTTACTTTTGAAAAAATCCTCCAAGTTGTGAACTAACTCATCTTTCAAATCAAGACTAATATTAACAACTCTACGAGTGAAAGGATCTGGATCTATCCAAGTTTTATTGATTGGTGTTGATAATCCTCTGAAATCCAATTGAACTCTTCTATCCCCCGTATCATGAATCTCTCCAAACTTTAACTGTTCAAACCCTGCGAATGCATCAAGTTCTCTCACTATAGTATCATCCTTGTCAAATTCACTAAAGATTTCTTCTTTCCATGGAATAGTAACATTATTGATAGTTCTTAATTTATCACTTTTCATGTTACAAATAACAACTTCAAAACTCACTTCAAGTCTAAGGAATCCGTCTAAACCAAATGATTCGCCCCATTTACAGATCAATTCAGCTAATTCTCTTTCATGAAGAACTTGTTCCTTAGTTTGTGATAAAATAAGTTGTGTGTCCATTTCTCCCGTATCAGACTTAGCGGCACTCGCACCATCTAGTAAGATCAGTTTATTCAAAGGTTTAATGACCTCTAAAGTGAATATACGAGAATGATCATTGTATTCATTTCGTGTCCCATTTGGTGGTGGTGCTCCAAAAAACCCATCATGACCACGCCCACCTTGTTTTTCATATGGTCCATCAGATCTTTTAAGGCTTTCAGATCCTGGTGCAGTGTGTTTCAATGCGGGTCCACCTCTATTTGCAATAAACCAGTAACTGAATTCTGGATCCATGGCTACCCACTCAAATCCATCATTAAGTTCACTGTTTAAGGTACCATGATAGACTAAAGTTCCTTCCGGAATATAAGCAGGGATGAAACTAACACCAACTGGATGTAGTAGACTTGGTTTAGTTTTTAAAGCATTATGAACAGTATTGAAAATTGCACTGGCGTTGGCTAGTGAAATTGGTCTTTGAAATTCAAGAAACTTCTCAGGTGATCTAAATCCGCCTAAATCGAAATCATTTGATGGAGGTATTGTGAATGCTAAAAATGGATAGATCAATAAAATAAGTAAAACTGTTGCTGAAGCAGTTCCAATGCATTTTCTGTATTTGAACCATCTTGGAATATAGGTCTGCTCATCAGTTAAATCAAGTAATGGTTGGGTTATATCACCTTGTTCACTTTTGTTCATTGGTATAGTGAGTGTTCAAAGTTGGCTTCAGAGTAAAGAATTGAAACGTTTTTTAGAAACTTCAAAGAAATAACAAAAGAAAGGGATGGGAATCCTCCATTTATATCAACATTATTGAATTAGAATAATGTGTAATCTCTATCCCGCAGTTTGGGTGTTTTGACAAATCTGATTTTTTGACTCTGATCGGGTTCGAACTAGGAACTATATCTCAAAAGGTAAACAGCCCATAACACTCAAACAGCTCATTGTAAAGGGTCATTGAAACCAGATGAAAGAAGCTGAAGTGACGGATTGGTAGTAAGAGATCTCAAGCTACGTATTGGTTGTGAAATTTTGCAAAAAAAAAATAGTAAATCTCTTTGTAAAACGGTTCATCCTTATGCAGGGGAACTGCTGATCATCTCTGTATTATTTCTAATTGACCAAATGTCCACAAGGGACGAACTTCTAAAATTTTTTTCAACTATTACCTAACAAAGCTGCTTAATCCATTTTTTTGATGTTTATGGGCTTAGTTCAGGAGATAATGAGCTTTGGGACTGTATATTCTAACTTTCAAGCACGCATGATGCAAAAAATCTTGAAATTTCTCCAGAAAACGCTATAGTGAATCTGTCACAAATACTGTCAAAAATACAATATATTCAACAACTTTAAACATTACAACTGAAAAGTATCCAACACACTAGAGTTATCACATCATATTAAACACACAGGAAAAAGTCGTAATATGTACATACGTTACAATCAATAGAGACACTTTATTGGTCAATTAATGAACTTGCATCAATCAAAGAGATAGATTCATTGATTATTGGTCAGAAATAACGAGCATACAGGAATAGTTGCATTAGAATGTGAAGCAGTCGATGTAATTGGTTAGATAGATGCAGGAACTACACTAACTGGATATTAGTCATTGAAACGTAATTTATAGTATATATAGATGGGATTCCTGAATAATAAGTCTGAAAAGGTTTATAGGAAGGGACCCTTTCAGAATACCTATTTTGACACTACAAGTTTAAGTAAATCCTTGTTATAAAAGAAAATCACCACTGAATCGAGATTCTTACTGTTTCACAAATTGATAATTATGTTTGCAACATTTATAAAACCATTGTATCATAGAATGAGCCCATTGTTTCTAATTGATCAGAACGAATCAATTATCTAAACATGCCTACATCATAAATTGATTAAGGATTGTATCAAATTATTTCATTTCAGTCATCAAATTTGTGCGGTTCCACCAGTTTTTTTTTTTTTTGAAAAACGCAATACTTCTCTGTAACTCTGTATTTGGAGTATTTAAGCTAGAGATTTTATCTCAACGATTTTTGTATTCATCCATAATTGCTGTAAGTCTGTCTCCTAAAGATTTGTGCTCGCTTAAATCAATTTCCAAAGGAATTTTAGAGATTTTGAAACTAATAGTTTGTACCCTTCCAGGCTCTTCCTCTTCAAGACCGTAATAAACAACATGATCTAAATATTCATATTTACTATAGTCAATAGTGATTTTTTCTTTTTCTTCCAGTATCTGGGAAACATGAGCTCTTATCAATTTTTGTGCTAATTCATTACTAGACTCAACAATATCACGGTAATATTTACCAACTTCTTTCTTTCTATTAAGTTTTAATGACATATTGAAATTCTTAGAATCTAAAGGTAATAAAACGATTTGCTCCCCTGTATAATATTTGCCGTCAACATTGTTATTTGAGTGTTCCTTTTTAACATGGTTGAAATATGGTGTGAACTCTTGATAAGGTGAGTTTCTGGCATTCAATGGAAATTTATGAAGACAAGGGAATTCTCCAAAGGTATAAGGGCAGACCAAGATTAACTCATATGTACTGATATCATACCCAATAAATGGTTCTTGAGCTTTGATTTGAGTATGTTCTTCTAAAAAGTATGAAATTGATGCAGTTTTCATATTTAGGAAATCTGGTGATCTTAACTCAGAAAGTTTATTCAATAAGCAACAACAATCAAACATATTCATAGTTTGTATTTATACTAATAACTCTCAATATCGAGTGAGATAGAACTCTGCTTGTAGAAAGAAATGTGGATTTCAAGTCTTATTTTATAGTGAATCTGATATGCTTTCTGTCATTCAATTTTCTGTCCGCTTCAGGTACAACTTTATGAAAGATGTCTTGGGATGAGAGCTGTATTAACAGAAACTCAAGGTGATAAGAAAAGTCAAAATATTATAACTTAAAAAGGACATTAAATTGTGTATATATATATAGAAAAGACAAATGAAAAATAAATAGATCACTAGGTTATTGTTATCTTCTTGAAGTTCTATCCCTTGTGTTGTTAGAGGTTTTAGCTTTAGCGGTAGTAATTCTTGAGGTACCACCATATACTCTTCTTCTAAGAGATTCTTCCCTTTCTTTGGCTTTCTTTTCTTGAGCAAGTCTTCTTTGATTCAGAGCTTGTTTATCCTGTTCACGTCTTTGTTTTTCATCATTATATTGTTTCTCTAATTCATCAAGTTTCTTGAGTTGCTCTTGATAAAGTTGTTCTCTTTCTTCTGGACCCTTCCAATTCTTGTCACTTAAGATGGTGTTTGTATAACTTGTTTGAGAAAGTATCTTGATCCATAAATCTAGTAATCTATTAGATGCCTCTGCAGTACTTAGAGTAAATTCTAAGTTCGTATTTGAAGATTCCATAGATGTAATGACGTTATCAATCATTTCATTAACTTTCTTAAGTTGATTTAATTCATTTTCTAATGCAACTGTTCGCATTGATCCTGTTAGTGTAGACTGTCCTTGTGAGCTATCCAAAATCTGATGTGTACTCTCTAGCAATGGAATAATACTATCTGACATTATATGCGTTATTAGATTATGATATTAGTATGATGAACTACGAATATTAATGTTTGTTGTATGATTGTTTTTGTTTTTGTTTCGAAATTAGCGCGTTTTTTTACACTGTATACTCTTACTGCAAAATAATTTTTGTTTGTCTCTTCAGAGCAATCTAAGCTTGTAGAAGTACCTGCAACGACTGATACCTTATCTCTTCCTCGGCGGAGCTGGTTTAGCCTCAGCTACAAGGTAGCTCACCTAGCAGCTTTAAATGTAACCTATCTATATATTTTTTTTTCTCTAAAATAGTTTATATTTACTGTCACAAATACAATATATTCAACATATTAACATTTTAAACATTACAACTGAAGAGTATTCAACATACTAGAAATTATCACATCACATTAAACACACAGGAAAATACGTACTATGTACATACATTACAATCAATAGAGACAGTTTATTGGTCAATTAATGAACTTGCATCAATCAAAGAGATAGAATCATTGATTATAGGTCAGAAATAACGAGCATACAGGAAAGGTTGCGTTATAATGTGAAGCAGTCGATATAATTGGTTGGATAGATGCAGGAACTACACTAACTGGATATTAGTCATTGAAACGTAATTTATAGTATATATAGATGGGATTCCTGAATAATAAGTCTGAAAAGGTTTATAGGAAGGAACCCTTTCAGAATACATATTTTGACACTACAAAGTAAATACTTGTTATAAAAGAAAATCACCACTTTTACTATCTATACAACTATAAACCTCTCTTTTAGGACTCTAATAGTTCTGACCCTCTTGTTCTAATTTTATTCAACTTAGGACTTTTTTTTTTCTCTTAGATAATTATATTGTTCATTAAATTTGTCTATACAATCTTATACTTCATCTCTTTTCTGGCTTCTATTTGATACACCGTCTTCACTGATGTTTCCTTATATAGCATTTTTTTCCAGGCATGATTAGTCATGCGGTTATTCGAATACGACAGAGCTCATAATTTCTTCTGGCTCTTCTTGTTTGACTCATCTCTTTTTTTGTCATAACAAGCTCTTATGGCCAAGTTGGTAAGGCGCCACACTAGTAATGTGGCGATCCTCAGTTCGACTCTGAGTGAGAGCATGTTTTTTTTGAATTTTCAATTTTTCTCCCGCCTGAAATTTTCTGTGATATTATTTATACTATTTTAGTTTTACTCACTTTGAAGTTTGAACTTCGAAAAAATGCTAGTTTGTGTTGACACTGGGGGGTAACCAAACGTTGGAGTTTTTGATATCAACCTTGATTTCTTGCCCTTGGGTCTTCATATTTTCGAAATTCTCCCGGGCTTCATTCTGCTCATCGCATAAATATTTTCATGTAATTTTTGTAACAAAAAAAAAAATTTTCAATTTTATGTAAACAAACTTGTAAAAAAAACTTTGATCAATATTCATTTAGTCAATTGTTGATACATCTGTTGTCATTACGGAATACCCATTCCTTCATCTGCTCGTGCTACTTTGTCGAATTTTGGCTCGTTTCAAACCATTTTTGAACCCAAAATAATTTGAATTGGATCTACTCAATATTACTTGCATTTTTTCTAATACCTTTCCCATTCAATATATCAAGTTCAATCGCTGTTCATAAATTAACTTTTCGGTTAATTTATCATTCATTGCATAGAATATTACTATAAACTTCTTATAAACTTATCACAGAATTTTAAAATTTAAAGGAAATATAAAACTAAAGAAACATGGCTGAACAAGAAATTGACCTTGAAAGTCTACTAAATGATAATTCTATCATGGATGGTTTTCCACAAACTGATTTTCCTATAGATCATGATATTAATGAAGTTCTGAACCATGCATTGGCTGAAATATCTGAAACTCAAAGAAATTTTGATATAGAAATTCAAAAACAACCATTTATACAACATGGTCAACAACAACAAAGTGTCCCACATTTGGCTCAACAAAGGTCCAATCCCAGATTATCTTATGAAATTGACCGGAACAGATCCCATGATCAATTAGATATCAAACCATTAACTCCAGAATCAATCTTAACTGGTGATGATTCTGTACTTAACTCACCAAATGATTTCTATATGAATAATACTAGAAACAGTTCAAATAATAACATAATTCATAAGACAAATAATATACCTGCATCAATGACTAAATATTCTCCAATCAATGATAATCAAGCTACTCAAATGAATTTAGGTGAAGATTTCACTTTACAATTACTTGAGAAGAATAAAGAGTTAGAAATTGAACTTGAAAAATATAAATCAGTTACACTTTCAAAATCAAATAATTTGAAAAAAGCAATGATTGAATTGAAAAAATCAGAAACTGTTAGATTAGAATTATTAGAAGAAAATAAATATTTGAAATTGGTTATTCAAAGATTGGCTTTAAATGAAAAACTTTAATATTTATTCCAATGATTTTTGAGAGACATATTAAAAAAAGACTAGAAGACAAATACATTTTTCTAGTTTTATTGCATTAAAACTATCAGCATTTAGTTTAATAGACACATATTTTACATTAATTTTACAACCTTCCCAAAATTCGACTTTCGATTTGATGTCTCCAATGGAAGTAATTTCATCAACGGCAATATAATTAGTGCAATTACGACAACCGAAAAACATATTGAGTTGACTGAGACTACTTACAAAACAAACAGATTTCAAACTTAAACAATATTATTAACTTGTACTATAAAGAATATCTATAACTTTTTCAATTATAAACATTTGTATCTTCAGTTAAGAAACAATCTAGTTTTTAGCTTTGATGGTTAAGTGACATTTACCACAGTATTGTCTGTCACCGTGGTTAGCCATGAAAACACCGGCACCACAGGTTTCAGCTGGACATTCTCTTCTTAAACGTTCAACTTTTCCATCACCGTCAACTTTATAGTAAGTTAAGACAGCTAACTTGACTTTTCTATGTTTGTGTTTAATTTTTTTTGGAGTGGTATAGACCTTCTTCTTTCTTTTTTTACCACCACCTCTTAATCTTAAGACTAAGTGTAAGGTTGATTCCTTTTGGATGTTGTAATCAGATAAAGTTCTACCATCTTCTAATTGTTTACCAGCGAAGATTAATCTTTGTTGATCAGGTGGAATACCTTCTTTGTCTTGGATTTTTGATTTGACGTTGTCAATAGTGTCGGAAGATTCAACTTCTAAGGTAATGGTTTTACCTGTTAAGGTTTTAACGAAAATTTGCATCTTGGTTTGTCTGCAAAAAGTGCTTCTTTCTTACCAAAATTGATTTTAAAAGAAAAGAAGAAAGTTGAAAAATTGAAAAAAGTGAAAAATTTTTATAACAAAAAAAAAATTGCGTCCAGTTGAATTCCGGGGTATAAGCTTTCTCTCGGAGTCGAGTTCCGGCTAATTGAACATCCAAACATCTCATAAAAGAGCCATAAAGTCACGTGAATGTTTGACACAAAAACTAGATTTGAATATCTATTTGGCAAAAAAAAGCTTTTAGTGTTTATAAAATGCATTTAGATAAAATTTGAATAATTATTAGTTCATATTATAAAATTTAAAATACTCGTAATCAATCATAGCTCGATACTAACAAAATGGGAGAAAAATTTTACATTTTGGAAAATACGATGCACCCAAACGATTCAAATGAATTGTTTTCACAAGATTGCATTTCTGTTATTCCATGTAATCATAGCATGAGAGTCACTGCTCCAGTTAATCGAAGTATAAAGTCATTGGCTGACTTAGAAAGACTGTACCAGAAGAAGGTGAGTCAAATTGATTACGGAGAATATAATAGAAGAATTATTGGATATAATGATTTAGGGACATCTACTGAAGAGGATTACCAAATGGGTGATCTGATATCTGAAAATAGAAAGCACAATTTTCCTAAGTTAGAGAGAGACTTGTTCTCTGATCCGTCCCCAACTGATCTATCCAATATCAATAAAGATAAAACATTGCACAATGGTGAAGATGTAATTGAGTTAGATGGAGGCCTCTCTAGGTTATTATTTGCAGCTATATCGGTGTTTTTATGCAAATCTATATGAATCTCCTAAAGATCTAAATCACTTTCATCGCTTTCATAAACAGATTTCTTGGAGATACGTTCATATTTATTTGCTTTTATCTGAATCATCCCATTGTCCAATAAAAACTTTTCCAGGGATTCAGCTGTGAAATCATCGCTTTCTTTATTATAGTTCAACTTTTCAAACCCAATTAATCTGTTTGATTCAACACCATTGATGTATAATATCACAGTTGGTAAAACCTTGATTCTAAGTCTTGTGACTAAAAATGGAGCGTCTTCAACTTTGATCCTCATGAACTTGACATTAAGATGCTTCTGTGCCATTATTTCTAGTTTTGAGTCCATTTTTTTACATTTCTCGAAATCTTGATGGAAAAAATGAACTACTGTGAGTTTTTCCTCTGTAGTTCTTTGTAAAACTTGATCTTCACTCAAAAGAGTCTCTACTGAGCCATGGCCTTCTTCAATGTTCTTCTTAGATTCTTTAAGTCTTTTTCAATAAGTTAGCAAAGGAAGGCAAAATCAACAAAAGAAAAAAACAGGTAAAATTACTTACTGTTGTGATAATTCATGTAAACGTCTTTCTCTATATTGATCAAACTCAGTCTCATCTTCTAGTAATTCCAGCAAGTCTTCGTCATCATCAGATTCCACATCATGGCCCAGCTGCTTCTTTATGAGATTATCCTGGTAGTCTTCCAGTATTTCATGTTGTCTGTTCATTTTCAACGAATTTTGTTTATGTTGATGGTTGTTGAAATTTTTCATTTCGCGTCATCTTTTTATAAAGAACCAAAAAGCTGCAAAATTTGCTTTAAATTGTTTGTGGATTCAGTGACTTGTCTCTGCAGATTCAGATCCTGGGAGTCTGTGGTGACTTCGACTAAATCGATTGATTTTTTCAGATTGGAATCTCTTTGGAATTGTTAGTGTTTTGAGACATAACTTCATCAATATTCCACTTACATGATTTTACTAAGTTGGAGAATGTCTCTTAATAGTTGAAGTTCCTCTTCCTGCTCTTTAGTGTACTCTATTGTGACCTCTTTGCTCTCTTTCGAACTCATTTTAGGGCCTGAATTATTGTGTTTTGTTCTTTGAAATAAATTTCGACTTGAAGAACGGAAAAATAATATTGGAAAAAACAAAACAACAACAAATATCCACAGATCTTACAACATTTTCTTTCACATTTAAATCTCATTATTTGGGCACGAATGAGCTCTTTATATGAATTGGACTCTAAAGTCCGTAAACTTCTTTCGTTGGACAAATTTCTGGTACGTTTTGACACTTACCCTTTTTTCAAATCGTCTTTTTAGAACCCATACTGACCCTATTTAGGACAACTTGACCGTTTATGAATTCATTGAAGAATTAAGCAAAGATTATGTCACCAATACCAGCACAAAGGGATTGGAGCTTCAGCACCTTGATCCAAAACCTTTCATTAGAACTTACGAATCCATTTTAAGAGAATTGAAACAGCTAAGTACAGAAGCTGCTGTAAGAAGAGGTTCATTGGAAAAAGAAGTCAATAAATATGAATTGGATCACAGTAGAAACATTATATCATTATCATCTAGGACTGAGTCAATAAGCACCCAATTCAAGCGTCTGGATGACCAGGTTCATAAGGCTAGTTCCAAAATTAATCCATTAACTGAAAACCTAACATCTATTATCAATGTTAAAGATCGTTCTTTAGCCACTATTTCATTAATTGAAATATATACTGAATTCTATAAGACTGATAAATCAAACCAATTGGATCGTTTGATCAATGGTTCCATCAAAGATAAAAGAAAATGCGCTACCACTGTTGCTCATTTATTGTCAATATCACAAAAATTGATCTCTGATGATTTAGATAATTCCAAACATTGTCATCTTATAATTCAAAAATATTCTGAAAGAATGGAAAATTCCTTACTACAGGAATTTGATGAAGAATATAGGGCTAGTAATTTGATTAAAATGAGGGACATTGCTGATATATTAACTGACTATAATGGAGGTATTGCTGTTATTAAAAATTTTGTAAGTCAACATAAGTTTTTCATAAGTGAATTGAACTTTGATGACTCTGATTTGAATGATGAAAGTTTATGGGACTCACTATCTGACCCAACTAATCATCAAGGTTTACCTTTAAGTTATATTGAACCACTGTTCAGTCAAATCGATGATGGTTTGAAAGATGAAACAATCACAATTCTGGAAGTTTTTAGAGATCCCGTCCCTGTTTTAGGCTCTTTCGTTCAGAGAGTTTATGCGCAACAAATCCAGTCAAGAATTGAGTCTTTATTAAAAAGCTCCTATAGTTCAAGTAATTTAGCTTATTTAAGAACTTTGAACACTTTATACACTTCAACCGGTAAATTTTCAAAAGATATCAAAACATTCTTCCAAACTCATTTAGAGAATCAACATCAATCTAAACTAGAAGAATTAAATTCAATCATTGATCAAAGTTATGGGGATTTATTTATTCAACATTTAGCTGATATGAAATATTTTGAACTAGAAAGAAAAACCTTGGAGAACATTTTTTTCCATATGACAAGTGAATATTCAAGAATAAATGAGTTATCAATCACTGGAAAATTAGCAACAAGACTTTCATCTCAAAAGAATCAGTTGCCTGAAATTAATGAATATGAAAATTTAAATAAAAGAAGTAGAATGTCACAACAAGTTAAGAATTTTATGAAATCTCATTTAGATAGATCATCCTCAGTTAAAAAATCAAATTCATCAACAAGTCTGAATGAACTACAAAATGAAAAAGATGCAAAATTAATGAAAAGATTAAACATTCCAAATGTTGATTCTGTTTTGAAATCTGCTGTTGAGTCTTTATCAAGAGTCATTGAATTGGCTCCAACTAAAACTGCTGAGTTTAGTTTGGAAATTTTAGAAATTTTGTTAGTTGGTGCTGGTAAATCTTATGTTGATTTAGCCCTCGAAGTTTCATATGATGATTTACATCACCAAGAAAGTAAATCTGACTCAATTGATTTAGATTATATTTACAATGTTAAAGCTTCAAGTGATATCATGTTCTTGATTTCATCTACTATTAAAACTATATTTTTACCCTTATCAAATAATAATAGTCATATTAGACAAAGAATGTTAAGTTTAACAAATGGTTATGTGTTAAGAGTTGAACTGGCTATCAATATTATCATGAAAGACACTTTGTTAAAAACTCAAGAAAAAGTTCAATTTGCACTATCAAAACAAAAGAAGAAGGATTATTATGCAAATGATTTATTAGAGACTGATACAGCTGCATGTGCTTCTTTATGTAAAATCTTGAAAGAATTCTATGAACAAATTAAACTGTTTATCAATAATGGTAATTTGAATGCAGTTTTACAAGAATTAGGAGATTTTACCTTCAATCAGTTATTTGAACATTTTAAAAACTATCAAATCAATTCCACTGGTGGTATTGTTGCAACTAAAGATGTGATAAGTTATCAACAAACTGTTGAAGATTGGAAAATTCCATCAATCTCTGAAAAGTTTCAAATCTTAAGAGAAATTACAAATCTATTCACTGTTCAACCTGAGTTGATCAATGCATTAACAAAAGAAGGCTCATTAGCTAATATTAAACCTTATATCTTAAGACAATTTATTGTTAAAAGATCCGATTATAACACAAACACAAATTATTTAGAGAAATTAAGAGGAATAATATAAAAGTCTCATATTCAATACACAAATATTAATAATGGATAAATATATATAGAGTAATAACTTGATATGTAGTTAATTCAAAAAATTAATAAAATGCACTGAAATAAATGTAAAATATAAACAACACGCCAAAGATAACAATAGATCCATTAAGCATGAACCCAACAACATCTTTTTCAAAATTTTCGAATCTAATTTGTTTAACAGGTTCTGAAATTGGTAAAAGTAAATTATGTTTCGGTAAGTAATTTTCAATAGATTTATTAATAATGTTCCAATATTTTGGTAATAAAAACATTAGAATGAAGACAATAAGATTCAAGATCGCAGTAACTGTATATGATTTCAAAGTATAATATGGATCGGGTAAATAACAGATATTAGTTTGATATGTCTTATCTTTTCCATCCTTGGTATTTAATGATAACAATTGAATTGCAGGATACTTGATCCCCATGTTCATCGAGCAGGATTTAACAGTGATTTCTTCAGCTGTGTTAGAAGCTCCATAAGTATGTTGAATATGACAATAATCATGGTCATCGCCGCTAAATGAGATTTTTGGTCTAATTTTGGATAATATTTCTTCAGTCAAGTCTCTTTCAATAACAGTTTGATACTGATCGCCTTTCATGATTGGGAATTTCTTATCACTTTCTCTTAACGGACCACATTGTTGAGCTGATGGATTTCTAAATAAAGGAACATGTGTCATTAAAATTCTTGGTGGATCATTAGGGTTCAAAGGAGCTAATTCATCCATTATTCTTCTTGGAAATTTTATCACGTCTTCATTACTAAAATCTGATAATGATATAGTATCAAGTAAAACTATTGTATGATTTCCAATATCATGAATTGAAGAAGTTTCACCGAAGAACGCTTTAAATCTTCCTAGTGCTTCAATCTGAACAGTTTCGCCAAATCCAATATCATGATTCCCTGGTAATGACATGATGATTTTCTTATCTGGTATTTTATGATAAATTGAATTAAATCTTGTAAATTCTTCAAACCAATAAGTATCGTTCCATCCTCTACCACCATCGAACAAATCTCCTAAAAATATGGTAGTATCACCATCTAATATATAGTTCACGTATTCCCAATTACGTCTATGATAATTATCTAGCAAGGCTCTAGCAAAGAAGTTGATTAGAGCTGGTCTTCCAGGGTATGAATGATCATCCATAATTTGTGGATCTGCAAACATTGAGATTCTATGAGGTTGTGAGTCCCATTTCTCCCATTTTGGCCAGTCGCATTTTTGAATTGTAGATTTGACGTAAAGTCTTTCAAAATAATTCACTATAACCCACCATATCAGTAGTGAAATTAATACTGCTTTTATCTTTATTTTGGACAAGAATTGCATTGTTGAAGATGATTTTGATCTGGTTGGAAGTGGCTTGTAAAGCTCTACTGGAGGATGGTAAGGAATTGTGCCCTGTGCTGCTCCTTTACCTCTGAAGGATATTTCCATTCTCTGGTCTTCTAAGGAAAGTTTTCAATTTTAGGTGATCTGAAATTGTATTGTTTTTTTGATTCTAAAAAAAGTTTAGACTCACTCTAGAAGGCCCAGGGGAGCGTTTAGACAGGAACACCAATGAATGTCACCAAACTCCAGCGATAAAAGTTGCTCCAAATACGTTGAATGGGCCTGACTGGCGGAAATATCAGCAATATTGAGCATGAAACGACTGTGAAACGAGTGTGAAACACACACAAATTTGATATATTTATATAGATTTATATGCCATCTGCTGGTCACAGAAAAAGATTCAATATCCCGAAAACCAGGACATATATAACATGAACAGTTTGCTGAAAGGAAACTCTTCATTGCTCTTCAGGACTTCCAGGTCACTCATATCTGCCCAACTAGCAACTGCCACTAGAAGCTTCTCAGTCACATCAACACAATCCTCACTGATGAACAAGCAATTCCTCACATTGCCAGAATATGATCCTTCATTAAAAATTGATCTAGCAAGTCAAAGCTACAAGCCTATAGTTTGGATCGACTGTGAAATGACGGGTTTAGACACAATCAACGATCATATCATTGAGATATGTTGCATAATCACAGATCAAGACTTGAATCTAGTGGATTATGGTTACGAAAGTGTCATCCATCAGGACAAATCAGTTATGGACGCCATGAACATGTGGTGTATTGATCACCATGGCTCAAGTGGTCTCACGAAGAAAGTCATAGATTCTGATAAGACATTACAGCAAGTTGAAGATGAATTACTTGATTATGTTAGAAGATTCACTCGTCCAAATGTTGGTGTCTTAGGTGGTAATACCGTTTATATGGATAGAATATTCATGATTAGAGAATTTCCAAGAGTGATCGATCATTTACATTACAGAATCATTGATGTTTCTTCATTCTCAGAAATGGGTCACCGTCATAATCCTGATCTTTTCAAAGCTTGTCCAAGAAAGAGAGAATCTCATACTGCTAGAAGTGATATTTTAGAATCGATTGCTCAATTAAAATGGATTCGAGATAATTACTTCATTGGTCCAACTAAAACCGATTGAAGTTGTGTGAAGGTAAATATTTTATATAGTTTTTATGTTATTGTCTTTAATAAAGTTGGTATATTCTGATGCTTTTTACGACTTTTTTTTCTAAAATTGAAAATTCTCACTTGACACCAAGTAATATATCTAATATACAGTATTAAATTCATAACTCATAACTAGAGAAAAGACATCGCCAGGATAGATCTTTCTCAAATCATTTCTTCTTTTTTTGAAAATAAATGAACTTTAAACATTATTTTTGGTTGATTAAATGCATTAATTAATTCAAAATCTGACGTTAAAGGTACAAAGTAACCAGTCATTGTATCTTTATAATAGATTTTGAGGAATGTAGATGAAACTTCGCATTCTAATCTTGTTAAGATTGATTCTCGAATAGTTTCTAAAGTGGTATCTCTTTTAACTTTCAGAGCAAAAATATCATCATTTGCATACACTTTAATTTTCAAATACTCTGACGTTGAAAACGATCTAGATTGAGTTAATGTTGAAAATTTTGGTGAAGATGAAGCTCTTGCCCTTATTTTATTTTGTTCTGTTGATTCTTGTGAATATGTCCTTTGCTTATAATTCAATGGTTCTACCTTCCAAGATGGATTTTGATCCATTGTAGGTGATGGCCAAACTAAAGGTGAAGCAGCAGGTGAGTTTAAAGTTCCTGATGATTGACTTGATCTTAAATATGATCCTCCTGGAGCTGGTAATGGAGGCGTAACTGATGTCGAAATGACCAAAGAAGGTTTTTTTGTTAAAGTTGGTGATGTGTTGTTGATGAATGACTTTTCAGTAGAAGAGGATGTTGGTCTTGACTCAGTACCAATACTTAATGACGACATAGATGTATTTGATTTATTTAAAACTGGTTTGCTTTGATTATTTGGAGAATTTGGTGAATTAAAAACAGGACTTCTTGTTGTTTTGGTTGGTAACGGTTGAAGTAATTCTTCAATAATTTCATTAGTTAAAACTTCCTTCTGTGAAATTTCTAAGTCACCTAATCTTGGTTGAGTCCATTCTTGTAAAATGTCTAAATAATCTAATCCATTTTTGTTTTGAACGATTCTAAAAATGTAAATATTAAGCACTTGACATCGTTGTAATAAAATGTTGGATAATGTCTGCAAATCTGGCCTTGGAATTGGATCTGGTAATTCAGGTAACTTTTGAATATTCTCTTCAAGTTCTGATAATCTTAATTTCTCAACAATTGAGCAATGTAACTTATAAAAATCCTGATAATAACGACATAAGTATCTCTTTCTACCATCACTCATACAAACATCAACTCTATACCAATATCTACCATTATGACATGATGCATTTCTGACTAAACCAGACTCAGGTCTAATACCTTCGACTAAACGTGAAGCTTTTGGTGAAGAAGATTTTGTGAAACTAGATTGATTACTAGATACAGAACTCATTGGTAAGTTTGGTGGTGCATAAATAGCTGAATCGTTTTCTGATACTTCGCTATTTGATGAAAGAGTACTGGTAGATTCCGTTTTGATTTCATGTCTAACAGTTGGTTCTTCAACTTCATCTGTAATCTCTGAGGCTTCTTTTGATGCTAACCATTCATCATCAAATTGATTTGTAGACTTATCTTTACCAAATGAAACAATACTAACATAGCTTGAAGGGACTAAACCAGCTCCAAGCCTTCCAATAGCTTTGACTAAGATCCAACCATTACCTTTTCTTTCTATTAATTTCAGAGTTTCACCTACTCCTATGCTCAATTCAGTATTATTCTCTGCCTTAAATTCGAATTTAGAAATCAAAACTACCTGATGGTGTGGTGTAGTTCTCGGTGTTCTGTTGGATGAGTGATCACTGTCATTAGATACAGGTTTTGAAATGATCAAAGTCTTCTGAGACTTTTGTTTGGTTGAAGATGGTCTAAACATGGCGCAGAATAGAATCTATCAGCAGCTATTTATGGCTGATTTTTGAGCAAATGAGCTTAAAATTATAAATTATGATCAGCAACACACTTGGACAGTCCACTATTCTTGAGTAAATTGAGAGCGACAGTTTATAGCCAAACTAACTCCTTTTTATGTTCTTCCTTGTTTGTTGTTCGAAAAACAAAAAATCCAAAAACTGTTTTTGATAAGCGCTGGTTGCAGGGGAAAAAATATCAATTTTTAAGACTGTAAAGTTATAAAACGATATAGATTACCTAATAGCTATTACTATGAAATAAACAAAAAGTTCTGCAAAAGAGATTGAGGAAAGTTAATATACAAAGCTTTGGGAGCAGTAGTTATTTATATTTTACTCATAACATAACATATTATGATGCACATATATCCAGGTTTGAGGATTCAGCTATCAGCACATGAAAGTTAAAGGTCAGAAATGAACTAATTTGAATTCTGCAGTAATTAATGTGATTTTTTGCGCGTACAAATTTTTAATTCATATTCGGGGATGTATTTTTATGCATAAAACAGCTCGTATACATACACGTAACGGCGCAATTGGGTTCAATGCATGCATCCTTGTGCCTTGCATCACATTATTTTGCATGTACTCAACATGCATGCATGAATTTGTTTTTCACCTTCAGTACGTGTAAACACATGCAATATATGGAAATTGTCAGCTGAGAAGTCTTTACTTAGTGAACTATGGAAGTTTGTTTGATCGAAAACAAATTGAATTTACTATAATTCACTCTCTGCTTTTAAATCTCTGAGCTCAAACGAAAAATTCGGTGAAAGATTTTTTTTTAAAATACAAAGTTGCTCTAGTTCTTGAAATTAACTAACATACTACCAATACAATAACACACTCAGAAGGATAAGTTAAACTTGAAGAGAAGATTATGGTCGAATTAGGATATCCTAAGAGAATGTTTTTTTAAGTTGTATAGTTTTAATTTAAACATTTAAGATAAAAAAAAAAAAAAAAAAAAATACTATCTCCTGTTCCTGATCGAAAATGATCCGGGCCAGAGATTCGAATTCTTGTTCCTGGGATCTGAGTGCTGTTTTCATGCAAGACTCGTGAGGCAAAAAAAGAGTTACATGGCGAATCCCGAATTCCTGAACCGGAACTGTGACAGTTCAATCTTCAACTTCCATGGATGTTTCTTTGAATGAATTTCGTCATGGCTGAATCATTGATATATAGTTATGACTATATATACTCTAACATTTTATACAATGTCACTATTTGGGGTCAGATTGTCAAATTATCCCGTGCACACCTTGAATATTCTTTTGCTATAGCAAAATGTAATTCTTGTTGACATTTGATATATCATATCTCGAATCTCGATATATGTACGAAGTGTAAAGTATATATATATATATATATATATATATACACCCTGTAGAACTGTAGTCTTTCAAGTTTCCAGCTTTACAGCTATATATTTATAAGTCATAAGTTATATTTATCTATGTATAAGGTACTGTTCAATCAAAACAATAACAAACAATGATTAATATTACAGAAGGTAGAAAAAAATGACTGAAGTTTTATACTCTTAAATTGATCATTACATAATAAACACTATCGACTATCAACTATCAACTAATGGTAAAGACATGGCGCCAGGAATCAGGTATGTAGTGATTTCAAGTTTCAACTCTCACTCACTGACTGAAATTTGTTAGATTTTTTTTTTGTAAATAATAGACTGTAAAATAATACAAAATATACTAAACTTGAGCAGGTATATTTATATATATATATGTGGGTGTTTTAAGCTTTAACTAGCCTTCAACTAAGGAAATCTTTTCTTGTACTATAAGTTCTTGCAGGTATCGAGGATCAACTAAAAATCCGTCTAAATCATGACCGTTGTCATATTATATTGAATATAACTTGAAAATCCCAGTAATTCTTTTATGTATGTCGCTTGTTCACTTCAACAGCTGGGTCTAAATTACCGGTGAAAAGAAAAGTATAAGTTCTCTGAAAATCATGATATAATGATATATTGAACAACATTCATCTTCATTCTAATGAAAGCTAAATCCGAAGTCTTAGAATGAAGTAGCAATTGGCAAATAGCTACGTGGTTTACAAACAGGCCAAAATTGGCAAAACTGAACCGATGCTAAAATTCATGTGCAACACACCCAGAAGGAAAATTTGAAGTTGAAGAGAAGATAAAAGAAGACTATGGTAGAATTAGGATATCCCAAGAAAATGTTTTTAGTTGTAGAGTTTTGAATAAACAATTCAAGATAAAACGAAAAAAAATCTTTAGAAATCTAATTGTCAATATATGACATTGATGTGTAGCTCATACTTTAGGCTATTTGCTAAGTTATTCTACTCAACTATGAGGCTCTAGGCAGTAGAGAGTATATCTGACGTAGTGATATATACTTGAAACAGATTTTTCGTTTATTTTTTCTCTAGAATAGTTTTACCATGGACGTATTTCTTGGTTAATGTTAAAATTACTTAATTGTAAGCTAATTTTATCATTATTGGATGATTAGTATGATCTGAAGAAATAGAGACTGATCAGTGCCTTGCAGATTCAGAAAGAGCGTTCGAAAGTCGAGTTTAGAGTTATATTCTCAAGTTAATTATCCAACCTTTTTCACGATTTACACGATAAATTATCAAGATTTGGATAATCAGTTAAAGAAGAGAGTGTACACACTGAAAACTTCCTCAAAATATTTTTAATAACTTATGAGGTAAAATATAAAGGCAGCAAGGCAGCAGACAAACGGTTAGAACTTAGTTGGTATTGATAGGTCTCTCTAGGTTTTGTAGTATAATTTTAAGATTTTTAAAGTTGATAATTGATATTTTTCATTTCCAAAGTAAATAGGACCTCTTAATTATCATTACCACCCTGGTAAACGAGATATTTATGGAATTCATTTACCGCTTTTGATTCCCTCTAATACCCTTTTGATACTCTTTTTCCGATTTCCTGTCACAATTTTGATATTCTTTTGTGGAGTAAAACATTTAACCGCGTAATAGCACCTTTCACAACACATATATGTAGATAATCTAAAATTTTGTTGTCTCAAACAGTACAGATGTTTTTATGTAAGTTGTAACTATTTACGATTGATAAAAAGTGTAGACGCTCCAATATTCGAGCACTTATAGGATATATACATGAACAAATTTACCGATCACTGAACTAAAATTATTATTGAGTTTTAATTAGAAACTATCAAAATTTTCCATCTAAAATTACTCCCATTATCTATTAATTAATGTTTAAGTTGAGTTTTGCGTTTGTTGTACAATAATCAGCATAAAACCCTAAAACATCTTCATCGTTAGTAACAATTTTACCTCTTCCGTTATCAGAAATTATATCCCATTGAGAAACGGATCTATGAACACCAACAACTATAGTCATTCCCTTTGGCCATTCATCGAGATCAATTCTTTCGTAAACTTCTTCACCTTTAACAATAAAGTTTAATAAAGTTTGTGCAACTTTTTCACCTTGACGGAAAGCACCGCCAGCAGTTTTAATAATTGGGAAATTTGTAATATCACCAAGAACAAAGATATTTGTTTGACCTTTCATTAACATATTAGTATCAACAATAACTTCTGATTTTTCATCTATATAATCTTGAAATAGTGGTAAAAGTGGTTCTATATTATTATAATGGGAATTACACCATATGGTTAAATCAGATTCTATTATTTCTCCAGTTGTTGTTTGAAGATTATGATTCTCTAATTCTTTTTCAATTCTTGTGTTTAGCCTCAAATCAACACCTACTTCACTAAGATGCTCTTCAATTTTCTCAATTAAATTTTGTGATGCAAATACTTCAGGTAGTACATGATCATGAGGATGAACCAAAATAACATGCTTATCATTATACGTGTCTTTAATTTCACCAGCAACTTCAATACCTAGCGCACCAGCACCAACAACTGTGATGGTTTGACTGTCTTCTATCTTTGGTAAGAATCTTGCAACTTCTTCAAGATAATTTGATTCTGTATGAGCAACTGGGTCTAATGGCCAAGGTCTACGTCTCCCTGTAGAGTAAACAACATAGTCAAATGAAAGTTCTTTAGTATTATCTTCATCATTTAATTGATACCTTATGTTATTTTGATCTATAAAAGATGTACATCTACCATGAATGAAATGCAGTTTTATATTTTCAGGTAATTCTTGGTTTGTTGGAGCATTTAATACTCTTGATTTAAATTCTTCATCATTAGTTTCGACAGACTCGAAAGGTAAATTAAAATTTTCAACATTTAAATAAATTTCCTTAGCGAAATCAACACTTAGAAGTGCTTTTGGTATACCTAAAATGTTGATAAATCCAGCTCTTGGGTCAATTAAAGTAATGTCAATTTTGATGTTACGATCAACTTCACCTAGAGAAATGAATTCTTTGACAAAGTATTTCAAAGAGGTTAGACCTCCGTATGAACCACCAATGAATAGTAGTCTGGTAGTTTTTTCTTGTGACATGATAAGAATTAGTTGATAAAAATGACTGGAATCCCAAATCAGTGATAAAGTACTTTAAATACTCACAAAGTATGTCGTATAAAGTACCTGATGATAAAATGAATGATATTTTTATACTATTACAATATAATATAAAGAGTTCAATATGAGTAATGCTGGTGGTGTATATGAATATATGTCTCGATAAAGAATGTGTTTCAGAGGAAATAGGAAACGTGGTAATCTGAACTAAGAAAAATGAAGTATTTGGAAGTAAAATAAATCAAGTGCCTTGAACAAAGATTATTTGGTCTGAATATTGATTATGTTTCAAGTTATAGTCTATTTAAATCAAAATCTATATTTTAAAAGTCGAAGAAAAGGGTGTGCAGCTCTCGGAAAGTGTGCAAACCGAAATCGGACTATCTCATAAACAGTAAAAGAGTTGGGGGCTCTTACTGGAAAAAATGAAAGTAAACGAATGTTTTACTGAGAGAAGCAAAACTCAGGGCGGTTAGTAACTGTTTGAGTCAAAGGCTTTCTCTATTTTGTTAAAGAATTAATTTCCTTTCCAATTCTAGTTTTTGCCTTTCTTCTACTAATAACAAAAAAAAAATACTTTATGAACCAATTTGAAAGCGTATTTTTCAAATGAAGTGAGTCTTTCATATGACTCCCAACATTAACCACCACTAGCTTCAAACTTTACTTCTTTGTCGTTCGTAGCTTAGAAAAATCCTAAAAATGTATGGGATTATGCACTCAGCCCGGGCCCTGAATAAACTCATCGCTTCAGTCTGGTTACCCGGCTTCTGATGACTTCAAATATTCTTTATCGATAAAATTCGCGACACTAAAACGGAAACAAAAACAAACAACAACAAACAACAACAAATAAATAAACAACACTCAAAACACAACAAACTCGCAGTTTATGGCACCAAGTGGTTATAAACGTCCTAGAGGCGATAGCTCGTCCGCATTCTTCTACTCCGATCTGAATCAGGTACAGAATACACAAAATGCCAACCAAGCAACACAATTACCATCTAATTCGATAAAAAGGAAATCGCTTTTACCTGCCAGACAATCAATTATAGGCACTCAAAGGAATAATGGAACACAATTCACAAACAGAAGTTCGAGTGTTGGTGTCTCAGATATGCTTCAGCACTCAGCTCTGCGTTATAGTTCAAGAAAATCATTTGGTTCCAATCGGAGAACCAGTAATATCAATTCAAACTCCAGAATGAGTTCGTTTGGATTAGGATCTTTGAATTCCTCTCAACCAAAAGATCCACGTCCTTTAAAAGATAAAGCTTTCCAACAAACTATGCAACAGCATATATTAACATATTTGAACGAAAATGATTTCGAACTTCAAATGAACACAATAAGCTCAAAATCTTTGAAAAATCCAACTCAAAAGGAGTTTGTTTCGATCTTTCAATTTTTGTACAAGAAGATTGATCAAGGTTACAGATTTACAAAAAGTATTGAAAATGAAGTTACTCATATTTTAAGGACTCTTCAATATCCTTATTTTGATACAATTAATAAATCACAAATTTCTGCTGTTGGTGGACAAAACTGGCCTGTCTTCTTAGGTATTTTATACTGGTTTGTTCAACTTCTTGTAAACTTAGATTCAACTGAGTCGGATTTAGAATTTGTACAACAAGAAGATTTTGAAATTAGGTTAGAGAAAATATTTTCTGATTTTGCTTTAAAAGGCTATACTGCATATCAAGATGGTAGGAGAAATGATGAAGGTAAAGAATTAGCTTCTTTACAGTATAAAGAACTCTCATCTCAACTTCATCATGATATTGAAAATTCAAAAGAGAATCTTCAACAGTTGAAAGATCAAAATCGTAAATTAACAGAAGAATATAAGCTCCATGATGAGAGTCTGAAGAAGAAACATAACTTGGAGTCAGACGCTAATAAATTGATAAACTACATTGAACTTCTTCAAAAAAAACTTTCAAAGGGCACTGAACTGCTTGCACAAGTGAATGCCAAATACGATGAGGCAAATGCTCAACTAGCCAAAGCTGAACAAGAAAGAAAAGATATTCAAAAGAAGATTGAACTACAGGGATTAAGTGTATCTGACATCGATAAAATAAATATTGAAACAGCCCGTCTTCAGAAAGCTATGGAGTTGGTTAATCAAAGAACGAGTCACACAATGAAAACAGTCTATTCAAAAGAATTACAATCTCAAAAACTTTATGAAACATTATTAAATACTCAGAAAGATTATAACTTCAGTATTTATTCAATCGCATCTAACGTACCTGATCTGGATTCTTCAAAATTTGTTATTAGATTAGATAATGCACTTAATGAAGATAGCATAGGTAAATCTGTCAAAGAGTTACTAAATGGTCAAAATATAAATAATATTAGGGAAAATCTATTGGTACTCAAGAATGAAATCAGTATCAAATGTCATAGAGTGCATGAAGAAAATGTCAGTCTTCAAGAGCAAATAGAATCTCAAACTGAAATCATCAATGAAAAACAAGAAATCATCGATTCCTTGGACTCTGCCCTTCTTAACTATAAAACACAGTGTGATGAACTAGCTAATTCTAATTCTCAAGAGACGCGATATCATAATGAAGAAATAAAAAGACTTGAAGATGAACTAACAAGTCTTAAGATGGGACCAAAAGATGATCTTTTAGTTGTTAAGCAAAACGCAAACATGATGGAACTTGAATATAAGAAGGTTTTAGCGGATATTACAAAAGAAACTCTAGTCATGAACTCTAGATCTGAGAATTTTATTGAAACAGTCATAAACTTCAAATTGGGAGTTCAGGATAGTTTGGAAGGCCTTGAAAAATTCGTTTTTGATGAAATCGAAAAGGAACAAGAAGGCTTATAGTGTATGTAATAGTTTGATTTTGGGGTTATAATATAATTTAGATGGTTTATGTAATAATATTTTGGTAATCTATAATTCATTAAATATGAAAAGTTTAGTAGATAGTCATTTCTTATATACGCATTTACAAATTACAGATTACACAAAATATAAATGAAAACAAGAAAATGCATTATAAACACCAACCTTATAAAATTTTATAGAAATTAGAAAGAAAAAAAAAAAAAAAAAAAAAAAAACACTATAATATCATGTTGATTGACTGAAACATGATAACAACATAAAATTAAACTTATTTTGAAATTATCCCATAATTTTCTTTTTTCATTTTTTTGCTTTTTTGTAATACATCTTTTGAATCAATGGATGGTGTTCCTTCAATTCTTTATTCCTATTTGAACTGTATTCCATGTATGCCATATCTTCACCACCTGCCAAACTTGCTAAAGAGCCAGCAGTTCTTTGAGCTTTAACCTTATTATTGCCTTGTTTACTAGATCTTTTCATGACGTTTGAACCTCTACCGACTGAATTATCAGCATCATCACCGACTTCTAAACCTGCTGCATCTTCATTCTTTAATAAGACTTCTTGTAATAATTCTCTTCTTTCTCTTGCTGAAGAGTATGCCAAGTTTGGTAAATTCTCCATTCCATGTAGATGTGTGATGACTTTAAATGCATAACCTTGGTCAACTAAGAACGCTTGTCTTTTGGTTGAATAATACATTTCTTGTGTATCTTTTGAAACCAATGAATAAAAAAAAGCATTAAATCCTTCATCGTTTCTTCTTTTAGCTCTTAAAATACGACCTAATCTTTGAGCTTCTTGACGACGTGAACCATAATGAGAAGAAATTTGAATCAAACATGTAGCTTCAGGTAAATCAATAGATGTATCACCAACTTTGGATAAGAAAATGGTGTTAACTTGATCATTATATTGGAAATTTTGTAAAATATTCATACGTTCTTGTTGTGGAGTGGAACCATAAATGAATGGTTTACCTAACTTCAAAGCATATTCTTGTAAAGCATAAACGTTATCAGCAAACACAATTATTTTATCCCCTCTCTTTTCATGATAATGGATTAAAAATTGACATGCTTGAAATTTAGTTGGATTCATGATATATAAAAGCATTCTCTTTCTTGCAGTTTCTCTTAAATACTCTTGATAAAATTCTGATGTCATTGGACACCAAACTTCAGCACACTGCACATTTGCAATATGACCCTTTTGAGCTAAATCCATCCAATTCGCTTCATATAATTTTGGACCAATTAAGAAATTTAAATCACTAATCTTGTCATCTTCTCTGACTAATGTTGCTGTAAGCCCTAATTTGGCATGTGCGGCAATTGTGGTAACAACTCTTCTGAACATAGCAGCAGGCACAACATGAACTTCATCTAAAATAATAAATCCCCATTCTCTTGATGTTAAGAAATCCATGACTTTTTGAGAATCATGAGATCTATTTCTAGTATTAGCCACCATTGAGTATGTAGAAACAACTAAACCAGCTTCACTTTGAAACATTTCTTTGTTATCAGAAGTAAAGACAGCAACATTTTCAGGTTGAATTGTACACCATTGCAAAAATTGCTGTCTCCATTGCATGACTGAAACAGATGAAGTACATAACACAATAACAGACTTTCTAATTGTACAAGCAGCAGTGATACCAACTAAGGTTTTACCAGCACCACAAGGTAAAACGATTATACCAGATCTGGCACGCCCATTACCAAACATTTTACTTAATGATTTTTCTTGATAAGGTCTAATTTGCGTGGATGGCTTCAAGTCAATATCTAAATCTGGATTTCTTGTATCATTACGAAAATCATATTCTTCTAAAACTGGATAATCAATCTCTTGACAACGTTTCTTAACAATTTCAACTGATTCATTAGCAATTTCAAAAGCATGAACAGCATCTAAATCATCTTCTTCAACATCATCTTCTTCCCCATTTTGTCTTGAACCAACAACAGAAGCATAAATATCTTCAATGTTACTCTCTCCATCTTTTTGAGGTTTAGTACCTGGAATTCTTAAATCACCTCTCTCCGGGGCTTTTTCTTTTGAAAGACCAGATTCGGTTGTTGTCTCTGTTGTATCTATTCTTAATTTACCTAACACTGGATCCTTTAATAACATTTGTAAAATATCAGCCTGAGTACTTTCAACAAAATATCTATTATGTTTAAGAACTAATTTAACTTTACCATATGAAATAGTGGCACTTTTAATGAATTCGATAATGCTTCTAGCTACTGGCATTTTCGATAGACGTTCTAAAACAGATATTATATCATGAGTTTCTAAACCAACAGAAACGGCAGCGTATAAAGAATAAGCAGTGATACGATATTCATGAATGTGACTTGGTCTTGAAATTGGTTCAGCAATAGTGACTAGAAAATCTTGTGCTTGTTCAGCTAATGGTGAGAAACTTTCTAATATAATTCTACCATCACTTGGAGAGATCCATAAAGGTCTTGAAGCATGATCTGGTTTTAGTTTCAAATAACTAAAATCGTTTTTGTTGAACATTCTGGACACCACATCTGGAACATAATCCGCTGGGATATCCACATGGGCATCGAACTCAGCAGTTGCAGCATCAGAAGCGTTCTCTTTCTTCAATGGCTTCTTCAATACCAAATTCAACTTTGGCTTTTTAGTGCTATATTCATCATCAAGGTCCTCATTATCTGAAATGCTCGTATTTGTGGAGTCTGAGAAATCCTCATCGTCATCATAAGCCTTGTAGTCCTTACGGGATCCAGCACGAAGAGACATTTATGGGAAGCTATCACTTTTCAGTCAGCGGCAAATTTGTTACACCAATTAATAATTGAAATGATTTCCAAACATCCGGACACCAGATAATACATTAGTGCTCTACAAGTACCAGAATAAAGAAATATGCATGAACGCCATTAAAGCAAAAAAATCTATTACAAAAATCACAATTGGTTGAACCACAAGTGTCGATTCAATTTAGAGAAACCAACAAACTGTTGTCTAGAAATCTAAAAAACTCAAACAAAAACATCAAATCTAATCAGCAAATTTGAATGAACCTGAAGCCATGGTAATAGAACCACCTTTGTAAGCTCCTCTTTTCATCTTGTTTTTGCTTTTAGTGAAGTCTTTACCTCTAACAGCACCTAATTTTTCATTGGCTTTTTCACCCCAAGTACCAGCAGCACCTTTGTAAGTGTTATCTTGAACAGCAGCACCATCGAAAGTAATTTTTGATCTGTCAATTCTTGAGAAATGATGACGTTGGCCTGGCTTTAGTTCTGGAGCAGCTGTGGCTGGAATTGGAGTAGAACTTTGTGATGTCTCTTCTGAAAACACTGGTGTAGCAGTCTTAGATGATGAGGTTTCTTTTGATTCAACTTTGATCTTCTTAGAGGTAGGTATTTCATCTTCTGAAGAGTCTGATGAGTCTGATGATGATGATGATGATTCACTATCTGAGCGACCTCTCTTTTTTGAATCTTTCTTGATGTCTTCGTCGTCTGAAGAGTCTGATGAATCTGATGAATCTGATGAATCTGATGAAGATGTAGAATCGCGGGATGAATCACTGTTTGAGTCTGACTTAGATTCTTTCTTGTCCTCTTCTTCATCTGAGGATGAGTCTGAGGATGAGGATGAGTCTGAAGATGAGGATGAGTCTGAAGATGAGGATGAGTCTGAAGATGAGGATGATGAAGATGATTCTGCGGATGAGGATGATGAGGATTGAGTCCCTTCTTCTTTTGATTCTTCTTTCTTTGTTACCTCTTTCTTTGATTTTTCTTTCTTTGATTCTTCTTCTGATGATGATGATGAAGATGATGAAGAATCACTTTCTGAGCTTAATTTAGATTTGGATTCTTGCTTGATTTCCTTATTTCCTTCTTCTGATGAGGAGTCTGAAGATGATGAGGAGTCTGAAGATGATGAGGATGATGATGATGATGATGATGAGGATGAGGATGATGATGATGATGAGGATGAGGATGAGGAGGATGAGGATGAGGATGAGGAGGATGAATTACTGCTGGATCCAGATGCTGAAGCGAATTGGATTTCCTTTATCAATTCTTCTAGTTTTGCAGAAGATTTTCTCAATTTGATACTTTTATTTGTTGATTCTTTAACTAATAAGGCTGAAACATTTTCAAACCCTTCACGGTCTAGGTAGTCTGCAATAACAGCTAAGATCTTGTTTTGAGAAGGCATCCTATTCAACTTGTTTATATTTATAAGTTAAAGATCATCTCAAAATGAAACAAATTTAAAAAAATTTTTTTTTCACGGCGTGCAAGAACCGAGATGAGTTGATTCGGACCGCATGAGACTGATTGTGTCACAAGATAACAAAAGCCTACCTAATTAAAACGTTGGCTACTGTCTATACGATAAAGATTTATAATTTGCAAACTACGCTCATGATAGAACAGTTGCCGTGATATTTGTAAGCTAATTTTTTCAAATTCAATTCATCATCATCAACATCATTATCAAGATACTTCCTAAAAGTATCAATTTATAGTTTATTTCCTTTGGATCTTGTAAAGTAATCTTTTTCAAGCTTAGAATAGTTTTCATTAAATACTTTATCATATTCCTCTCTTTCAAGAGGTCCCAATTCATGGCTGGTACAAGGATCTTTTCCAATATGTTTCTTTAATCCTTTGATGATAATATCAAATATCTCCTCTGGCTGTTCTCCGTTAACTAAATGTGTTCCCTTTGGAACAATGATAGGTTCAACATCTGGAATTATAGAATTTACTAAATCAGCAGAATTTTCCTCATTCCAATCAGCTTTTTCTCCAACGACATGAATCACTGGAATTGGAATATTTTTTAGAATTGATGGTGATGCTTTGAAAATCTTCTGGCCGTTGAGATAGCAAATCAATTGGTGACATTTCGAGGTTTTAGCAGTAACAGTTCCATCTTTATTGATAATCTTTTCAGATTGAATCAAATCATTTAAAATTTCAGGATGAAAATTTTTATAAAAACTATTTTTTATGAAAAAAGTATAGTAATCTTCTTCATTTTTGAACTCAGATCTAATTACACGAGCCACGGCAGGTATTATCTTTCTGATAAAAATAACGGAACTAGACTCTGAAGCGTACAACACAGGCTCAATTGCAATTACAAACTTGAACAAAAGTGGGGCAACAGTAGTCGCATATAAAGATTGGAATCCACCCATAGAATGCCCTATAACAACATTCTCACCAGGTAGTCTTAAGCTTTTAGCAACTTGCAACAAATCATGGGAACCTTCTCTCCAATCAAACTCCCAGCCTAGTTTACCTTCATTCTCAACAGCAGATTCACCATGATTTACTAAATCAATAGCAATACAGTTGGCAATTTGCCAATTGACAGATTTACTAAATTCCTCTGATTCTGATAATTCAAATAAGTTTCTGATATAAAACCTCCAAATTGATTTATTCATCCCTGTTCCTGACAGGAAATATAGATTGACTTGAGCCTTATCTAGATTTTTACGTCTTCTGTTCAGTCTATAATGGTCAAACACCACTGATAAACTTATTCCTGATGGGATGGTTGAATGTTGATTCCATCTAGGAAACTCTGCCTCAACAACTTTAGTGTATTTGTCAAATATGTTACTCATAGTATTATTATGTTTTTGTGAATGTGATTAAAGAAAAAGTAATTAAATCAACATATTGACTTGTTTATATATAAGATTGATGTCTCCGAGGTCTATTTTAACAGTTTCTCCACAAATTTTTAACCCGTCAATTTTCGATGTATGATGCCCTAAAATATTTCTCAAGTGACACAATTGAAAAAATATTAAGTAAAATTGCTAGATAGAATTTCTTACTACTTCAAACAAACTGGAAACTAATTATATGTATTAAAAATTCGAACTGAATAGAATTATGAGAAAAAAATGCTATAAATGAATTGAAGGGAGTCGCGTTTATATGTAGCAATTAATAATATTTGTAAACTGTTGAATCCTAAAACTATCATTAATCTTCGCTAGCTGTCGAATCATCAGCATCCGTTTCATTACTGTCATCAGCATTATTTAAATTGGATTGTCTTTGACTTGGTTGGTTTTCTGATAGTTCACCTGTCTTTGATTTATCATCATCATCTTCATCAGTTTCAATATCAGTTTCAATGTCGGTATCATCTTCATTGTTATGGGAACTGCTTCTTCTTCCTGGAATCAATTTCTCGCCAAATGATAATCTTTGTCTTGGTAATGGTAACCTAGGTGATGTTATTTCAGATGTTTGTTTGAAAGCTTTGGGAGATGATAAAGACATCAATGTTTGAATTGCATCAGCTTCAGGATTTAAACCATTGGTCAATGGTTCTACTCTTAGAGGTTGATGAAAATTATTCTGTCTTCTCTTTGGTGATCTTGTTTTGGAAATCGCTTGAAGAAATGCTACATTTGCGGATCCGTCATCGTTTTCTTTCTCATGGGTAGCTGACTCTTTAATGTCCTCTTCTTCTCCATCTTCACTGAGTTTTCTTCTCAAAAGTGTAGAAGGTTCAACTTTGATATTTCTTTGAGGTGAAATTATTGGTTTTAAAATCTTTGAAGGTAACATTTTTTGAGTTGATTTAGTTTGTAGATCAAGGGGTTTGAAGTGGGTTTCATCCGTTTGTATAATGTTTTTTTCTATTTCATCTAACGATTGATTGGTCCAACCTTTCTGAACTTTAACAAGAGCATAACTTAGTCTGGTTTTCAAAGCAGATGATATTTGTCTTATTGGGGGTCTGCTATCCTCCTCTTCATGAAGATGAGGTTGAGGAGATTTCAAAGGTGAATAATCACCACCATGTGGAGTTCCAATTAAACCGGATAATGGGGTTTGCGGAACATTTGATAGTTTATATCTACTTTGAGCTGAGTAATCTAAGCTCTCAGATGGAGTTTGAGGAGGTATGAACGATTCACTGTGGTCTGTTGGAGTTTCTTGGGCATTAAACCTACTAAAACTTTGACTAGGAGGAGTTTTAGGAACTCTATTAAATTCAGGAGAGAATTTCTTTCTTTCGGGAGTAGTTGGAATTTCTATGCCTTGTTTATCTGAAGTTTCATCAGCTATTAGTTGCTGTTCAGTTATAGTCTTTTCAGTGACTTTTCCTGGTGGCATTTTTGATATAAATTATGTGAAATCTCTTAAAATGAAAATAATAACAACTTTAGTACTTGAATAGAATAACTGTAGATTGATATTTTCTTATTGATGATCAGATTATATTGTAGCTGGTATATACTGCAAGCTCTTTAAATTGTGTATGTATGCTGACCTTGGCTAAATAAAAGATAGTATATATTCTAAAGAAAGAGTATTAAACAACAATAACAATGAAACAAAAACAAAAACAATGAAGGGGGACGCAGGTGAAGAGGCTAGCCAAATAGATAGACCTTGGATGAATATGATTAGAGTAATATGCCGTTGAGTATAGGACTTATCGGGAAATTAAGAATTTTGTAGGTTACTGGAATTTTTTGGAAACAGTTTGCTCTTATACAATGAAATTCATATGTTTATTATTTATTTTTCTCTTAGAAAATACAAGGACAAAACATGTTGTTGTGGAAACCAAAAAAAAAATGAGAAAAAAAAAACGCAGGCAAGTTTTACATTTGACACATTCTTACTTTTGTTGTTTCAAGTTTTGATGGCTTCATACGCTAATAGTTTGTAATTGAGCAAGCAGTAAAGTAACAAATTAGGATTTTTGATCATGATGACCCATTAATCACTCAATTGAAATGGTTGATTGGTTTATAATCTTATGGTAAATTTTATTCAAATCACTATCATGCTTCTTTATCCACAGATGGTTTAAACAAGCATTTGCACTCAATCGTTCCCTGAAATCAACTTTCAAAACCTTTTCAACAAAATTCTTGGACTCTTGGGTTCTCAGTTTCCACTGGTCTAGTCTAAAATTCAATTTACCTCTTTTCACGCTTTGAATAATATTCAATTCGGTACCATCTTCATAAAATGGTGAAATTCCACTTAACATAATATGACAAATGATACCTAAAGACCATATATCACATTTCAGGTCGTAACCTTTTTTACTATCTGAATCATAAGTTCCTAAAAAACCACTCTTCAAATGATTGGGAATTTTTGTAAATTCAAATCCAACTTCAGGAGCACAATATTCTGGGGTGCCAACAGTGGTGAACATTCTTTTTTTAGTAGAACATATCGATTTAGCAATACCAAAATCAGCAAGTACAACTCTAGTGAAAGGTTGAGAAGTTTCTAATAGAACATTATCAAGCTTTAAATCACGATGAACAACGTTATTTTGATGCAAGTATTGTAAAGCATTCAAGATCTGATAAGTTATAACCAAAGCTTCAAACTCTGCAATGGCATGTAGCGAAGTGCCATTTGATAAATAGGAAAATAGATCACCTCCACAGATTCTGGGAATTATGGGTTAGTATTAAGTAAAAAAGAAGATGAAAACTGAAACTTACAATTCTTCAAAAATGTAAAATTGTTTGCCTATTGATTCAGTTCCATAAACTTTGACAACATTTGGCTATTTATCTGTTAGTAAACTTTCCAAATCAAACTGATTGATAATACGTACATGATTCAACCTTAACAAGATTTGTGCTTCGAAAGGTATTACATCAACTGATTTTTTAACAATCTTAACAGCACATAACATCAGATCTCTTTTTCTCTCTGCAACAAATACCTGTTTTAGTTAGCTCGATTCTTATCTTTCAAATCAATTAAAGGTATTTATAAAAGTACATATCCAAATGTTCCGTTACCTAATACTCTATTATGAACATTCCATTTGGAAAATTCAGTGCAAATTCCGTTATTTTCAATTAGGCAAGCACCAATTGCTGATTCACTCGTACCATAGATTGAAGCATATTTCAAAGAAATACCAAACTCAATCGATAAAACATCATAATGGTTCAATAAATATATCTGATTTCTTTTCAATTTTCTACCATTAATTAATGTCCCATTCAAAGAAACATCCTTCACGTATACTAAAGGAATTGAGTCATCATCAAATTGAACCGCCCAAATGAAGCAATGAGTTGAGGAAATGGAAGGATGATTGATGGTTATTGTATTTTCATCAGATCTACCAATCTTTAAGATCTTATTTCTTAAAAGTAAAATTGTCTCATCATTGATATAGTTTTGATCTATGGAGACGGTCTCTTCTTGATAAACTTCATCAACTGAGAATTCAGCGAGGTGGTAGATCTCTGTGGACATCAGATTATCGTTACCGCCCACTAAATTTTGTAAATAAGATAAATTTAAAAAAAAATTAAGGAATTCGTTATTCAAATTTGTAGAATCTTAGAGAACAAAACTATTTTTTGAAATCTGAAAAAGCTATAAAACTTATAAGAGATATGTATACTAAAAGCAAAGTTGGATGTATATTCGAAAGAAATCTAAATTGAATTATTGTGAAAGGATCCAACTTCTTCAAATTAAAGATAAGAAAATGAAGATAACCAAAAAAAACTAAAGTAAAATCTTTTTGAGTATATTCGCAAAAGATTAAAAAAAAAATACAACATAACAGATCTGAACTGAGGAAACAGTTGATAGTTATATGTTATCTAATCTTAAAAGATTCAAAAAATGGGCTAAGCGGGGAATCGAACCCCGGGCCACTCGCACCCAAAGCGAGTATCATACCACTAGACCACTCAGCCCTCGGAATTAGAGATTTAGTCTTTCAGTTTTTCATACTGAGTAAACGTGTA
Organism: Phaffomyces antillensis; assembly: GCA_003707195.2. Lineage (NCBI taxonomy): Eukaryota > Fungi > Ascomycota > Saccharomycetes > Phaffomycetales > Phaffomycetaceae > Phaffomyces > Phaffomyces antillensis. The sequence continues at coordinate 272,050 of PPNI02000010.1, forward strand.
TTACGTAAGCGATATACATAATTATTAATTTATTTACCTATTTCCTAAAAGGGATAAGTCAAAACAACCAAATTCAATGAAGTTTCAATTTTTAAATCAAAAAAAAAAATGTGTGTCAATTTACTAACCAACAATATAAACAAATAGACACATTCTGATCTATAACTTGATTATCAGCAGCTCCTACTAGATTACTAGCTTCTTTGCATTCTTCGATCCACTAAATATGGATGTTAATCTAAATGATTCAATTCCAGGCACACCAACTAGCCCAGGTTTCCAAAGCAATTATCCAATGCTTTCTTCACCAATGAAAATTCAACTACCCATTTCAGGAATAATCTCTAGTATGGCAGATAATAAAGAAGAGTTTGGGCATTTATCACTAAAGCTTTCTAATCTTTTGAACAAGTTAGCTAGTATATATCATGAGATTGGTTACTCTAAAGATGAGATTCAAAAGAATGAAAAGTCATTATTTGAAAGTATATCATTCAACTTTGACAAATTTTTAGAAGATTCAATTACTTACAAAGAGGCTTTAAGACTAGACAATATAAAGACAACAGATATTTTGAAAAGTTTGTTAATTATTATCAATGATTCAAATGGTACAAAAACTATTCCTGACCTATATTTGAGGAACTTGATAGTAAAGCCACAGATGGGAGAAACAACATTATTACCTTTAAAAAAGTCATTAGAGTCATCTAAGACGTATGTTATGAAAGTTTACAAAGAAAAATTGTTAAAATACATAGAGTCATGTTTTAATATTTGTCAATTATCATCAAAGCTTGAAAACTTTCAGCCAGATAATCTTATCAAGATTCCAGAGATGTCACAACTAATTGGATTACAAGAGATTACTCAAAATATCGAAAAACCAATTGATTTGTTTCAAATAATTGTTAATAACTCAAACCTATTACTTAAGAACGAAACTTTCAATGATTTATCAGATAATAGATTTCTTCAGCTTGATAAAATTACTTCAGAGTACAATCAGCAAATAAGATCAAGAGCTAGCAAATTATGTGACTTATCAAGAAATATTTACAAATTATGGGAAGAGTTAGAAGTGGATTATCAAAATCATTACTCCATGATTTTTGAGAAAGTTCTAGAATTTACTGCGGCTACCACAACTGAAAATCTAGATATATCAGTATCTACTATAAATGAGTTATCAAACCTAAATGAAGATCTCAAAATTGAAAAAAAGGAACGGTTGCAGCTTTTAGAGGATTATCTTTCAAAGTGTGAGCCATTATGGTCAAAACTAAAACAAGAAGAATCATTTATTCAAAATTTCAAATATTTGAACAGATCGTTAAGCTTGAAAAGTATTGAAAATTACAAGCTCGAATATTCAAGATTGTTAGATCTGAAACAAGAGTTTATCCATGAATTCATTCTTGATTCAAGACTGGAAATTGAAAAGCTATGGGATTTGTTATGTTATTCTTCCCAACAACGTGAAGCTTTCACGGATTTCTACTCAAAAGATTTCAATGACAATTTATTAAAATCTCATGAAGCAGAAATTGGAAGACTAAAAATCAAATATGAAGCTCTTAAGCCGTTAATTGAAATGATTCAAAAATTTAAAGATCTTTTAAAAGATAAAGTGGATTTAGAGGAGAGTCAAAAGGACTCATCAAGATTATTACAAAGGAACTCACATAAGATCTTAATGGAAGAAGAAAAAATTAGAAAGAAATTGGCTAGACAGATGCCAAAAATTGTTGAAGAGCTTGAACTCAAATTGAATGAATTCAGAAATTCTGGAAAAGATCCATTGTTAATTTTAGGTGAAGAGTTTTCATGTCAATTAGATGAGCAAAAGTCTCTGCTAGAATCTAAGGGTAGAAAAATTGGAACATCTGCAATATCTTCTAGAGTGCCGTCTAGAGCTCCTTCTAGAGTTCCTTCCAGAGTTCCTTCCAGAGTTCCTTCCAGACAAGCATCACCTTCTAAACCTACAACATCAAGAAAATTTTCAGCATCATCATCATCATCGTCAATTCCAGGATTTTCGTCCAATAGCAGTGTTCAAAAACCAATTAGTTCATTCAAAAGACAAGTTTTGAGAAGTTCAAACGCTCCAAGATTAATAAGCTCAACTTCATGTGAGTTGCCTACAGCCACAAGTCCTATAAAACCAGGATCTTTCACAACTACTGCAAAATCTAAAAGAATACCAATCAAAACTCCAATGAGTCTGACTAGATCACATTCATCATTTCAACCACAATTATCTAAATTACCAGAATTGATCGTTCCATCTCAAAAATCTAATAAGGCTGGCTCTCCATTAAAGACATCAAACAGGTTCAATTCACAATCTTATTCAAATAATTCATCTTCCTCAAATTCAAGTGATAAAATTATAACTTCTCCATTAAAATCTTTAGAAAATGCTAATATGATACAAGAAGAAAAAGAGAATGCACTAGATGTGACATTTTCAGAAGATGAAGGTGATCTAGGAAGTTATACAAACTGGAGACAAGAACAATTAAGAAAATTGAATAAATTGTCAAATTGAAGAAGAAGAACATACCCTTATAACTAGTTAACCTTCTAATGAAAACTTATTTCTTGTGTTTTTATTGTTTTATTTCTACAGATTTTGTGTTATGTATTTATTTTAATTATTAAGGACTATTTAATTTATAAGTAATTGGATTTGTTTTTGTACATAAATAGAGCAGAAAATAGCATTTATTAAATGATAGCAATACATACAAACACCATGAAAGTTATCACCATTTTCTTGCCTCCATTCCATCCGGTGGAGATGTTTCAAAAGTTTTCTTTGAAACTTCATCCCAATTAGTACTTAATGAAGTACCATTACTTTCAACAAAAGATTTCATCATAGCTCTTTTTGTATCGTCATCTGCATTTTGATATAACTGTTGGAAAAAGGCATTTTCATCACCTTTTTGTTCTGATTCTTCAGTTTCTTCATCAGTAATATTGATCTTTGACCAATCGATGTTTTTCTTTGATGAATTTGGGTAGCTTAATTTTGGACCTTCTTCTTCTTTATTCTTGGATAAATTGCTAAATTCTGATGTAATTGGTGCTGTATTTTCAGATCTTTCTAGGTCTTTCCATTTTATTTCAGATTCTTTTTGTAAATAAAATTCTACTTTTGTTTGGAAAACAGTGTATGAAGATTCCTTTGGATTAATGTTACCAAATAAAGGACCAATTTCATATTGAAATTCAGAAGACTTCGAGATTGGAAATTCAATAACTATAGATGATTTAGTAATTTTGACTTTCAAGGTATCATCCTTTGGTAAATTCTTAACAAATAAACTGACTGTTAATGACGATAGAGATTGAAACCAATCTTTTCTTATATCTTTTGGAGTTGGATATAAATTATCTTTATTAAGCATTTTTTGCTCCAAATCTTTTTTTTCTTTGGCGATCTTATCTTCATCTGAGACTTTTGATTCAATTTTATTTTGTTTGACTTCTTCGATGATTTCTGAAATTTGTGGTTCTTTCTTTTGTGGAGTTGGAATTAAAGAAGCAAATTGTTCAAATTCTTTTGATTTTTCGAATGCTTCATCTTGAGATTTGAAAACATCATTTGAATCGAATCCATCTATTTTTAATTTTTTGGCCTTATTCTCAATCTGAAGTTTCCATAATGAAATCTCATTTTGATCATAACTATATTCCTTTGATAAATTTAAAAACTTGATTGCAATTTCAGGGTATCCTCTAGCATTAAGCACCAGAGCATATCTGAAGAACAATTGTCCAAATAGTGATCTATTGCCTCTTGCTCTGGCTGAAACTTCAGCGTTGTATAGACTTCCTAAAGCTTCATCAAATCTCTTTAAACGATGTAATGCAATAGATTTTTCATAATGAGCTTTAAAGGCACTTGGTTGCTCATTTAAAGCTTGATCGTAAAGTTTTAGTGACTCTTCGTACTTTTTAGCATCACGAAGACTGTTAGCTTTGGTAATCAGTTCAGCAACGGACATTTCTATGAGTTCATACAATGGAACAAAGTGGAATTTAGTCATTTTCCATTTGAATTGAATCTGTATCTACAGCGCTCTTAACCATTCCCTTTTCGGCCGGCAGACAAGTCAAATTTTCTGCGATGAGTTTCAATTTTTTTTTTTTGTATATATCTACTAGTTTTTTTCTTTAATTTGAAGAACTTCACAGGTTCAAAATCAAATTAAACACAATGAGCTTGAATAGAGTCGAAAATTTGGTCTTGGATGCTCATCCTTTGATCACTCAAAACTATTCCACCATTTCAAGATACGCTGAGAAGTTCTATACTTGTCCATCTGTGTACAATGAAATCAAAGATGAAAACGCAAGAAGAAATTTAGCTTTATGGGGAGATAATTTAATCATTAGACATCCAAAACCTGAAAGTATCAAACGAGTCACTGACTTCTCTAGATTGACTGGTGATTTTCAGGTCTTGAGTACAAATGATTTACATATTATTGCGTTAAGTTATGAATTAGAAGTTGAAATAAATGGTGAAGAGAATCTAAGAATACATCCAGGTGATAAAACTCCAATCCAACTTAAACAAGAAGAAGAGAAAAGAATTAAAATGGAACAAGAAGAAAAGGAAAGACTATCTAAAGTAGCTGATAACGATGGATTTGAAGTCGTTACTAAAAAAAAAAAGAAGAAGAGTAAAGGTGCCAAAAAAGTTGAAAAAGAAGAAGAAAAACAAAAGTTATGGGAAATGGCACAACCTGACTTAGATGGCTGGGCTACTGTAGTTAGAGGACCAAAAGCCAGAAAATTTGAACAAATACAAAAAGATGAAGGTGAAATATCTAAAGAGGCTCAAGAGTTAGTTGACCAAATTGAACAAATACATATTGAAGATCAAGACGACAATGGAGAATCAGTGGATGAAGCTGAAATACAGGAAGCTTTATCTAAACTAGATGCTTTAAAGTTTGAAGAATCTGAGTTTAATTTAATCGAAGAATACACAGTTACCGAAGAAACCCCAATTGTGGAAAATATGACTGAAGAAATCACATTAGAACAATCAAATACGCCAACAGACTTAAAATCACAAACTAATATTACCAATGAGGAAAATGATGAGGATAATGATGGATCTTGGATCACAGCTGATAACCTAATTGAAACTATGATTAAAGATAGTGGTGTTAACATTGCAACTGCAGAATCAGAAGTTATTAATGTTGCATTAGCTACCCAAGATTTTGCCGTTCAAAATACCACGATACAGTTAGGATTAAACCTAATCAATATTTTAAATGGTTTAAAGATTAAAAAGGTTCAAAATTCTATGTTAAGATGTCATGCTTGTTTCACAATGATTCCAATCCCTAAAAATGGTCAACCAAAGCATTTCTGTCCGAAATGTGGTGGTCAAACTCTATTAAAATGTTTGGTTTCTGTCAATTCAAATACTGGTAAAATTTATGCACATTTAAAAAAGGATAAAATATGGAATACAAGAGGTGATAGATATTCAATTGCATCTCCGTTATCCAAAAATTCTCAAAAAAGATTTGGTAACAAAGGTTTTGTTCACAATAAAACAAATAAACAAAAGGAATTCCAAGTTCCAATTTTGAGGGAGGATCAAAAGGAATATCAACAAGCAATTACAGCTGAAGAAAGATTAAGAAAACAAAATGAAAAGATCTTGAATGATTTCATTGGTGGTGGTTCTGCTGATAATTTTATCTCTCCTTTCGCATCTCAAGGTTTCAGAAGTAGTGGTGTTAAAGTTGGTAAAGGTCGATTTGCTAATGCTTCTAAAAAAAAAAATAAATAGTTCTTTTCAATTATACAGAACTAGTCACTTAGATACACTGACTGTAGATACTTTTGTACAACTTGAGAAGAATTTGAGAACTCTATGATACAAATCGATGTTATTATCAAATAGTCAAGCTCAATTACGTCGTTTGTGCCAAACTATTTTCTTAGGGTATTGTGACCTTAAATTATAATAAATTAAAAAAAGGAAATCACAAGAATGAGCGTCATAAAAAATCTAAAAGTTTTATAACATCGAATAATTACTAGTTTTGAATATCTATTATGGAATTCATTTCAAATCTTCATAATTCGTTTATAATCTGTAGCTCTCTATCTCAAGTTCTCTGAACTCAAAACCTGACTTATTATTGAAAATTATTATCTTCATGCATGATAATTTCGTGATCCAACTATCTGTACTGCTGGTTCAGCTCTATCGACGTCGTGGACGACCTCGTTGCCCACGAAGTGCATTTTGATTTTTTCTCTTTTAATTAAAAGTCTAAATAAAGAAGAAGTGGAAATTTATAAGATTTGAAAGTACCGTCTAGAACCGACGCAAAGTGGTAAACTAGTGGGATCGTGGCCTATATGTGACTACTAATAATGTTAAATGAGATTAGCTAGTGCTTATTACAATCTTTATGATCAATTACTATAATACTGTTAACAACCATAGGTATAAAAGTATAAGTTATAATCTTCATACACACGCCAAAACATACATAGACTGATATCCGAGGGCGTTTTGTAGAAAAAACCCGGAACTTAAATTTCAGGAGAGAAAATTTTGTAGAAATTGAATTGAAAGTAAATAATAACATAACAATTACAAAAGCATCCAAATTATCATAAGAAATCTTACACATTTGTATCAACTCTATACTCAAGCTCTCACATTATACGCAAGCCACTGAAAGCTATTTTTTGATAGGGCTCTCAAGATCAAAAACTGATCACACAAGTATTTCGTATTCTTCTCCATTCACACAGTTTCATTTCAATTATAGAAAATAGAGTGAAAATAGTTCTCCTTTCTTCATCAATAAATTTCAAATACTCTACTCTATAGTACATCAATATGGTTGGTGATACATCCAAGAAAGATATCAAGACAGTCAAATTAAGATTGAGTACTGACCAAGGAAATCCAACTGATTTAGCTATTTCAAATCTTCAATGTCCATCTCCTGCCCCAATTCTAAATACTAATATAGCAACAGGTAATAACATCTCATCACATTCGATAAATGAAATCATCAATAATGAATTCAGAGATGAAACTGTTCATTCTGGTGATTCATTAACTAATTTATCAAGAAACGTTAGTAGAATTTCAATTGAACAACCAAGTCCAAATCATTTGAATACTAAGATTGATGCTAATAAGTTAACTAACGGTGTTACCAAATCAACGGTACCTGCAGGAGGTGCGCTATTAAGAGGCACTATTGCCAATGCTGCAATTTCAGCTTCAATGGCTGCAAAGACAGCAAGAGATAAGATTGTTTCACCACAAAGTCCACAATCTGGTGTTTTAATTGATGGATTACATATTACATCAGATCATGAGATTTTAAGTCCTTTGATCTCTAATTCAAATAGAAGCAATAGCTCATTATCTTCATCAGACCCAAATACTACATTGGTTGATCAACAAAGGAAGAAAACCCCTGATATTCATGCTCATTTCTACCTAGAAGATACACTAAGACATGGTGGAGTCAGATCAAGAAGTAATAGCTCAAGTACAAATAACGATACAACAAGAAGTATAAGAGACGTTTTAGAACAACATGATGTTGTTGTGAACTCACAAAGTCCAAATCCATCACTAAATTCAGCACCTATAATAAAACCAAAAGAAGCAGAGAATCTGGATTCAAGATTACCACAAGATGATGGTAAGATTCATATATTATTTGGATCATGTGGATCAGTTGGATTATTTAAATTGAAATCCATAATTAAAAAACTGGAAGAAATTTATGGAAAGGATAGATTATCAATTCAATTAATTTTAACAAAATCTGCAGAAAATTTCGTTACGAAGAATGAATTTGGTCCGCATATCACAATCTGGAGAGATCAAGATGAGTGGAGTACTTGGAAGACAAGATCCGATCCAGTTTTACATATTGAATTACGTCGTTGGGCAGATATTCTAATTGTTGCTCCATTAACTTCAAATACATTAGCTAAAATTGCTATTGGTATTTGTGATAACTTATTAACTAATGTTATAAGGGCATGGAATACACAATTTCCAATTTTAATTGCACCATCTATGGTTAAATATGCTTATAACTCAGCAATTACTAAAAGACACATCCAACTAATTAAAGATGAAATGCCATGGATTGAGATTTTGAAACCAGTTGAAAAAATCATTGGTAGTTATGGTGATATTGGAATGGGTGGGATGAGTGATTATAATGAAATTGCAGATAAGATCGTTCATAAATTGGGTGGTTATCCAGAGGAAGAAGAAGAAGAAGATGAAGATGAGGATAACGATGATGATGATTGTAAAGATAATGACGATGAGGACGATGATGACGATGATGATGACGACGATGAGGACGATGATGAGGAAAAGGGCAATACTAATGAAGAAGATGGCGATGATAATGCCATCGAAGAAGATTGAGTGCTACTTAACTAGATATTCAGATCAAAATTTTAATAAAGGTAATGAGTAATACATACTAATGGTGAGGTGTTACCACCGACAGATACGAATAGTAGAGAGCTTCTGAGCCAATAAGAACTTTAGTAAAGATTCTTACAGCTCCACTCCTTTCAGTATGCGCCTTTTAAGTGAAATCTGAAATTTGTTGTTTTACTGACGGGATTTGAAATTGTGTCAACGAATCAAAGATCGAAAAGATAAAATTAATAATATTGAAAATAGTTGCAATAAATTAAATATAAAAAGCCTTGAAATTCGCTTTTTTCTCTTCCAATTCTTGATTTATCCAATATTTTATAACACATCATTTTTGATAACTAGCTCTCATCACTAATAGATACCTTTCAATTACATTTATTTGCTAATTAATTTATTTGAAAGCTTTTCAATTTTTGATAAAACCTTTTAGTCATCAAAACGAAGAAAAAAGAAAAAAAAAAACCTGAAAAAAAAATTTGGTTCATTTTTCTGATTAATACTCATAAAAGAACACTCACACCAAATAACACAAACATGTCCAACATTTTACTGATACTAGACGACAATTTCGTGGTACTCCCTGACGCAGAAAGCGTCGTTGCAACAAAGAAGCAAGAATTGAGCTCAAAGCATCAAGGTTCTAAAATCGATCAATTTTTATTATCTAGTATAGTCTTGAACAAATTTCAATTAACAAGTAATCATTATGACTCAGTTTATTATATTGATTCATCAAAGGATTTTAACCAGACTATTCCTAATAACTCAAACATTAAACAGGCTTTGAAAACTACAACTACTTTATCACTGAGATCAAATAATACCACTAAAAAAATAGGCTCAAAATTATCAAATCTAAAAAAGTTTAAGAAACTAACCAAACCAGAAACTTCAGCTCTTAAAGGTGTTGAGATAGATACACCTGTCAATGCAGTTCAAATAGAATCGCCTGCTCCATCTTTAACTCCATCTCCTTTAGTCGATCAAGCTAAAAAATTAAGATATCTTGATGATTTCCTATCAAACTCATCATCTGAAGATGAGGATGAAGATGAATTAATTGATGAAAATTCATTAATTAACGAAGCTTCTTTGTTAAACACATCATCCATTATTTGTTTGAATGAACCTGCCTCAAATGGAGTTAAAAGAAGAAAAGCTTGTAAAGATTGTTCATGTGGACTAGCAGAAAGAGAAGCATTTGCTGAATTACAAGTTAGTGATACAAAGAAGTCATTAGTAATTGAAAAACCAAAAGTTCAATTCAGTGTTGAAGAGTTGAGTGAAGTTGATTTCACTATTGAAGGTAAAACTGGAGGTTGTGGTTCATGTTCTTTAGGTGACGCATTTAGATGCGCTGGGTGTCCTTTCTTAGGTCTACCTGCTTTCAAACCTGGTCAAGCCATCAATTTGACTGGTATTTCTGATGATTTATAATTATAAGTCATTCATTTGGTATTTAGTACGTAATTGGTTTGGGAAGGTATTATGGTATTGCCTTGAGGTTTATTATTTGATATTCATTATTTGTTATTCGTTCTTCAAACATTCATATAAAGTTAAGTGGATTTGATCCTTCAAGTTATTTATTTTGTCATTTTATAGTACAATAAAAGTGTATTTCATTTTGATATTGAAAAGTAGAAAGTAGAGTAAGATTACAAAAAATTCATATAGTAACATTCTATTGATAGTCTTTGACATAAAACGCAAGTAATAGTTCATGTGATAATAATAATGATAATAATAATAATAATAATATTGAAAAGGTAGTAATTTGCGTAATAAAGACGGGAAAGAGCAATAATAAATCAGCAAGTGGGGCAGACATAAAAAAGGGGACATTAAAAGGCGAATAGATCATAATTAGATAATATTGTAGGTCGATATTAGCAATTAAGTTGGGCAAGCAACATTGATCATTTGGAAAAAGGAATACTTTTATGGGAAATGCAATAATTATCAGGTGGCAAAACAGAAATACCAACCACAAAAAATTTCAATATAAGACCAACACACTCAACACCAACCAACAATACAGGAAGTGAAAATAAGACCGCACGAGTATTATTAATTAGTGTTAGACTTTAGAAGTGACCGTTTGGTTTTGTTGCAGTTGTCTTGCGTTTCTTTCATGGTATTCCTTTTGAACTTCTCTATAATGCTCACAATCATGACTTTCTAACAAGCGGTGAGAGGTACAGAACTTCTTGAAACAGAAGTTACAATCACCAACGATGGAATGAGGAGATGAACATGTTTTGTAGTGACAAAGTTTCTTTGATTTCTTTTTTGGTTTGACTATTTTAGATTGATTTGTGTTTGGAGATACAGAAGGAGTTAGTGAGACCTCTGAGGTGGATGGAACAGTTGAAGATTGTTGATTTGCTTGTTGTTCTGACATTTGAAATTTTAACGATTTAAAGAGCTAATAGTGAAGGTTTGATTGTAAAATTAAGGAGAACTTGGTAGTTTTGAGAATTATAAATAGCCGATAAGAAACAGAAAGAAAAAGAAAACAGAAAGAAGAAAATATAGAAGACTGCTTACGTAAAGATAACGAAACTAGACAAATCATGGACTATTATTAGTAGTGTTGGTTGCTTGGGGGAGCAGAAGCAGAAGCAGAAGCAGAAGCAGAAGCAGTACCGGCTACTGTGACTCTTCTATAGCCCAAAAATCACCACAATCCTGCCCTTTCAACAGCCTTTGTCACAACTTCAAGAACATCATCTCCGATAATAGTTGGCTCACAAGGCAGTTTATCCCCATCTCTATAAACACCAGTTTTAACTAAACAAGTATTCCAACCGTAGCTGAACCCACCGATTATATCACTTGCTGGATTATCACCAACCATGAAAACTTGTTTGAAAGGGCTTTGATTGACTTCTTCACCGAATTGAAGATTAGAAATCACTGTATTTTTATCATCATTGGATTTATTTTGATTTATTAAAACATGATGTGCGAAATCATATGCTATTCTAGTTGGTTTACCCAATGTAACTCTATTTAATTCTCTTGTATGGTTTTTTTTGTATAATTGTTCTAAAAGGTATCTAATCACACCTTGACCAAATCGTGGTTCTGTATAATCATTTGCCCATAACCAATCATCATTTGAGAAAATCACATCTGTATTTGGTTGTCTTTGTAAGATATCTGAAATGACTTGAATATCAGTACCCATATCTCTTGAATCATTGAAAACTAATATTTTATCAATTGGTAAATCATCGATTTTATCAACGTGTTCTCCAAATTCCAGCAATTCTTTATTATGAAATGGTGAGATTGCAGGGTTTGTCTTAACGTAATCTGCTGGAATTAAAACCTGTTTGAAACCATAATTTTGAGCAACTTTCTTACTTTTATCTCTCTCACCTCCAATGACAACGACCCTCAAATCTTCACGATTTGGTAGAATAGTTAAAGGTGTATGACTTTGAACCACTTGACTCGTATTAACATCGATCCCAAGTCTTGATCTTAACAGTTTAGCACGAGCTTCCTCTGAGATCCCACCCCCATTGGTCATCAAAATCCACGGAATAGATCTCTGTTGTAAAATTGTTAAAGCTTCAGAAGCTCCAGGAATCGGTTTCGAACCTTTTAATAAAACTCCATCCATGTCGAACACGAAACCGAGTTCATTTGGTTGAATTGTGCGAAGTCTTGAGCTTGAATGGAAGGATCTTCTAAGCAAATTCATCGTTTAGCGTGGGGTTTTACTTTAAGATGTAAGTGTCTCTTTAGTTAAGTGTTCGGTTATCTTTCGAATCTTCACCGAAATGCATATATGTATCGAGTCATAACTGCACTACATATGAACTAAAAACTACTTTATGTATAATATATATCTACCTAAAAGATTCGAGTAGATGACCAATGGAATCACTCCCGTCATTGTAACCTTCTTCCACAATCCATTTCTTCTTCAAGTCTTCATTTTTCTTCAATACTTCACATGCATAACCAACAACCAATAAACCTGGAGGTCTTGAACCAATTTCTTCAATTGCTTCAACTAGATATTTTAATTTAGTTCTGGTGACTCTTTGATCAGGACATGATGATCTCTCCACAATAGCACACGGGATTTCAACATCCCAATTATTAGAAACCAATCCATTCACTAAATCTTGAATTCTATGTAATGACATTAAAAATACAGTTGTTCTAGTTGAGACAAATTCAGGAATCTTAGGCAATACACCTCTTCTTCCAGTCCCCGTACAGATTAGTACTTGATCAGCGACATCACGTTGAGTTGCAGGGATCTGAGAACTGACAGTTGATGATAATGCAGATGTTATACCTGGTAAAACAATTGGTGTAAAACCATTTCGTTGGAAAAATAAATATTCTTCACCTCCTCTACCGAAGATATAAGGATCACCTTGTTTTAATCTGACGACTTTCTTACCTTCTTTCAATGCCTTCAAACCTTTTTCTAATAGTTCTTCTTGTGCAGCTTCTGCATTACCTGGGAATTTTCTAGCTATGAATTTTTCAGTCTTAATTGGAATCAAATTAACAACTTCCTGTGGAACTAATTTATCAGTAAGGACCAAGTCTGCTGTATTAATCTCGTGTAGTGCACCTAGTGTTAATAACGATAATGAACCTGGACCGGCACCAACTAATGAAATAGAACCCTGTTTTTTAGTATCAATTTCAGAGTTTATAGAAGACGATGAGATTAGTGGATTTGATTCATTTGTAGACTTTGATGGAATGATAGGTTGAATTTCATTATTGAAGTTATCAGATTTCTGATTATTGGTAGATGATGTATTTTTATCCTTGATATCAAAATCATTTGAAAAATTTTTATAAGAATCTGATAAATCATTGATTGAAATCGTTGATAATTTCGAAAAAGGATAATATTCCACAATTTGATTCAACCATCTTGATCTTTTCAATTTTTGTTCAAGTTCATTCATATTAAATTCACTTATGAAATTATTAAGTTTTGATGATTGAATTGAATCTTCCTCATTTTCACCTAATGATGAAAAATAATATAATTTATTATAATCATTTTGGAACTTTGAAACTAACTCGATCTTATCCTCTTTTTGAATCTGTTCTCTCAATGCACCTACTCTTTCACAAACTAACCCTAAATCCTTTGGTAGTTTCAAGACTATTTCTCTTTTAATTCTATTAGCTAATTTACAGCCTTTACCAGATGTAGTTATACCTAATTGGAAATCACCATCCGCATAGGTTGATAATAGTGTGAATGTTGATAATTCGGGACTTTCTGTGGTATTGATTGGGATTCTATTACTCTGACAAATTTCAAAGATTTTCAGTTTTAAATCATGATAAGTTGAGTTTAAATTAAGAAATACTTTATCAATGACATTATTAACTCTTTTTCTACCTAATTTGAATAAATCATTGTTCAAGTCGAATAATCTGTCATGCAGTTCAATCTTACCAATTTTAGCTAAATGTAATAAGTTTTCATTTATTTTTAAATTTTTTTCATCTTCATTATGTGTGATTATGATAGGTTTTGCATTATTGGATAGTAATGATTGGACTCTTGTGTTTGTTAAAGCTGAGACACCAATGAGTAGATGGACTTCACCAGAACAGTTTTGGGATGTCAGTATGCTGACCATGATGAGCGAATGGATAGTGTGACGATATTCAAATACAAACAAGTTTAGTTGCAAATCAAAATATTTTTCTATCAGTAACTCATCGATATGACACTTTTTTGAGTGAAGGTCACGTGAAATTTAGCTATATTTCGTGATTGTGAGATGAATTTTGATGATTGCGGGCTTTGGAATAGAGGTTCAAATTTCAGAGTCCGTTCTTGATATGTTGCTCGTTCTCGATGAGAATTCGTAAGGTTGGATCTGTTTTGCATACTCTGCACCTACTCAGTTATCATTAATATTTAACTTCTTTTAGGTCCAATCTCATCTCATCGCTGTGTGCCCGAACAGGAAATAATTTTTACTAAGTGAGCCGATTTTTTGAAAGCGATGAGATATATTTTGAATTTGACATATTACTCGTATCCTATAAAACAAGCACATTATATGAGATGGCCAAAAGAACTCTAGGATTGGGTAAAGCTCATTTACGTAAGAAGCAAAAATCTGAATCTTCTGAACCAGAAAAGTCCAAATCTAAGGAAGATACACCTCCTCCTGTACATAAAAATGAAATTCAAATTGAATTAGATGATGAAGTAGATCCAGATGACGAGTTGAATCAATTGAAGGGATTATGGAACACATATATCAAATCCAATAGAGAAAATGAAATGGTTTTAAACGGGGTGATTCACGAATCTGATTTATTGTTAAGAAATCAAAAAGATGAACACAAACTACCTGCTGAGTTTCATTCTTTATATGCATTAGCATTAGCTGAACTAACAATTTTCCAGAATGAAGAAGTTGATGATGATGAAGAGGAAAATGAAGAGAAGTTCAATTTGAGACAAAAGGAAATCAATAAAAGGGTCAAGGAATTTTTTGATGCTGCTTTAGAAAGAATTGAATTAGGTCAAGAACAATATCCAAATTCAATTGAATTAAAATTTACAAAATCAAGAATTTTATTAAATAGAATCCCATTAGAATTCATTTCAAGATTTGATTTGAATACTAAAAAAACAGATGAAATACCAGACATTTCTAAAATCTTAGATGAAGTCCTCAAAAATTATGAAGAAGCTGAAGAATCTATTAAATTACTAGAAAATTACTCTTTATTGAATGAAAACGTTTTTGAAACTATCAAAGCATTTGATGATTTACTAGATATAATCAAAACATTTGGCAAGATTGATGATCTGAAAGAAGGATTAGATAGTGATGATGAGAATGATGAAATTAATGAAGAAGAAGTTCATCTACCTAAATCTCATCCTTTATATAAAGTTTATCATTCTGATAAATATTCAAAATGGTTAATCAAGCATGCTGAAGAATTTGGTAATTTAATAACTGAATCTTTTAAGGATCTATTGAACAAAGATGTTGATTCATTAACAGATAAAGAAAAGACTCAATTAGATTATTTGAAACAAGTCTCTTTAAAAATCGGTCAAATTTTATTACAAGCTGCTGATCATCCATCTCACATCTTCACTACTATCACTTATGATTCGGATGTTGGAAATGATACTAAAATTGATGGCTATACTGCCAAAGAAGCTCAAACGGAAGCTATTGAACTCACCAAAAAGGCTGTTAAATTTATTAAACAAGCAGAAGATGAAGAAGAACCACAAACTTGGGTTGATTATGCTGAAGCTTTAATTGATTTAGGTAACTTATATGATTATGAAAGTAAGGAACAAGAAGATTCTTACTCAGTTGCAGAAGAGAGACTTAGAAGGGCCAACAAGGCTACTAATGGTAAATACAAACAAATTCTGTACAATTTGTTACAAGGTTAGATCTCATAGTACACAGAAATAAATTACATTTATTACGGTGTGGCCTGTAACAATTTTATTCTCGCGATCGAAATCCAAAATTGATTTATAATTTGGTTAATGAAGACTTACAGATACCAAAAAATATTAACAAAAATGAGTAAAATAAACACACCAACTGATGATATTTGGAAGAACAGAGTTGAAAAAGTGGTATGTACTAATATTTTTTTTGTTAAAATAGTGTCGGAAAGAGTCATTAACTAACGAATAAACTAATATAGAATGCTGAACTATTTACATTAACGTACGGTTCTGTTGTTGCTCAATTGGTACGTGATTTCAAAAATGATTACACTCAAGTAAACACACAGCTAGAAAAAATGGGGTATAATATAGGGATAAGGTTGATTGAAGACTTTCTTGCCAAAACCAATACAAATCGTTGTTCCAATTTCAAAGAAACTGCAGATGTTATATCAAAAGTTGGATTCAAGATTTTCTTAAATATAACTCCATCAGTCACAAACTGGTCCTCTGATTCAAAGCAATTCAGTTTGATATTAGATGAAAATCCATTAGCTGAGTTTGTGGAATTGCCAAATGATGAAGTCGCATCTAAGGAATTATGGTATTCTAATGTATTAGTTGGGGTTTTAAAAGGTGCTTTAGAAATGGTTCAATTAGACATCGATGCCTTTTTTGTAAGTGATGTCTTACGTGGTGATACTAAGACCGAAATAAGAATCAAATTGATCAAAATATTAAAAGATGAAATACCTGCAGGTGAAGATTGAACATTCAATGAAGTCTTTTTAATGAAGTTTCTAATTAGTGTACTTGTATAAAGGATAAACTTGTAGTTCTCAGAGAATATGTACCTGATATACTCTTTATTGTGAATGCTGAATATTCTTGACCCACTAAACACTAGTGGCTACACCCTTTTTCAAGAAGATTATGCGGATTTAATACGACTTATCTGAAATACTAATTGTATACGAATTTAAAGAGTTTCTTTCAAAGACAGAAATTATACTTTTAAGAAAGTTTAAGATTGATGTTGATTTCTGGTGTATAAATACGTCTGTATCTTGTTTACAGCCCTTTGAAGTCCAGTATGGAGGCAGAAAGAAAAGGAGAACATTTAGACCATATCAATGATCAATCACACTCATTTATGTTCAAGGCATTAAACTATTGATGATACCAAAGTCACACTTTCTGTGAATTATTATCGTAGTTTGGGTTAGTTCAACACCTAATTTCTTTAAATGGATTTTGAAAAAGAGCAGAATATCCGGGGTGAAGATAATGAATTCCGGTCAATTCACAATGAAATAGAGCTAAATGTGGATCATTTATCATATATTCATAAAACACAGGAAGCATTTGAATTCTAAATGAGTTAGATACTCTTCTGTTTTACGCCACATTCAAGATCATATTCTGGAATTTTTATACATCATAAATAAGTCATTTGATTTGTAAAAAAACTCCTAGCCGAGATATATAACTACTGGCCGTGAACATGCGAAATTATAACTCTAGTGTCATCTCGATTGAAAATGAAAAAGATACAAATCAATGTAGCTTTGTTATACTATCAGACAGGATCTTGATGACTGAATGTTTACTTAGTTTTATTACTAATTCAGCTAATGTAATGAATTCCTCACCATCATGCATGAACAATTCAGGGCATTAGGGCAACCAATTAATCAACGGTCAATTAAGTATAGATTACTATTCTGAAAGAATAATTTCCAATTGAATCAGGCATTACTGTCTAGAAAAACATTTTATCTGAATAAATGAAGCTTAAAGCATTATTCTTGACTATTTATAATTAGCCAATGTAAGAAGATTCTATTTTTGTGGTTCCCAATATTTCGCTTAAAAGTAAATGAAAAGTAAGCAATGCTTCTTGAAGTATCCAATCTTTTCACAAAACTACTCAATGGGTCCAAAGTATATCCTTTTATGACAGCTTATCAGTTTGAAATTATCACTTGTGTCCAAAGACCTATTAGAATTTAGGAATTGATTTATCTAATAGATTATTAACAAATTGTAATTAGAATACTTAATTCCACCAAACAGAGTCAAATTGGATTTAAACTTTACACTAAGTACCATTGTAAATAACTCACTACAATTTGAAACTGTGATGAAGACACAAGAGCTGTCGATGCTTTAGGAAGCCGTTCATCTGTATTTTAAAACATCACACTTAACAAAATTGTAGCTTGAGAATTTCTTACTCTTAGTATGTTTGGTCTAAAATCAGTGTGAATTTTGGAAAATATGCTAATTAGACATCGATTTCACTCTTCAGTATTAACCGTTAATTCAAGATGAAGCTTAGATAAAACTAATCCACATTACTAGGTATTAATAATCTAAGGCTAGTGGTACACTGTGATAGGCGTACTGTTGAATTTCCGATGTAAATCGTAGCTGTGGACTATGAACCAATAGCTAGTGTTTCACTGATAAATTATTGTTTCTTTTATTATATGTTTCACATTATTGACGTGTGTTTGAAACTTATGAATAGCTTTGGAAAAACGTCATTATTAATTTGAAATTTTACGGTTTATCACTAATAACCTAGTTAGTTGCAAGAATGGAGAATAAAGTCTGTGACTAGAAGGAAGAGACCTATAGATAAATAATACTCTACTTTAAGTGTTTTGGAGTACATATTTCAGAATTCAGATTCAACTTTTGACCGTAGAAATGATTCTGTAATTAAGTTAGGCTCTAGACCTACTATTTATTCTTTTAACGCATGACGTCACGATGCCACAAGAAAGAAAAGATAATTATGTATATATATATATACCGTGCGCACGATTTTACTAGTTAAAATTTTTTTTCCCATAGTTAAGCCCGAAATTGCTCATTAGTAAAAACCGATACATTTTTTTTAAACTTTTGTGGTAGTTTCATTTTTAACATGATTTTCTAATAAATTACATGAATAAACTTGAAATTGGCAGGAGATTACAATGGTGTAATTTTCATGTAAAACTGAAAAGTAACAAATTTTTTCGATTTTTTTTCTGGTA
This sequence comes from Phaffomyces antillensis, assembly GCA_003707195.2. Lineage (NCBI taxonomy): Eukaryota > Fungi > Ascomycota > Saccharomycetes > Phaffomycetales > Phaffomycetaceae > Phaffomyces > Phaffomyces antillensis. Next base: position 291,029 of record PPNI02000010.1, read on the forward strand.
CTCAAAAATCCATTTGTTCATTTTCCCCATAGTTAAAAAAAAATAAAAAATGAAAATGATAAAATATGCCAAAATCGATTTTTTAAAGCATGAATATCTCAGGACTGCGTTCTGCAAAATAGATAAGAGCTACACCATTGAGTAGGAAATTGATGAAATATTATAGTAAGTGTAGTCTAATTTCTCTTGTTCAGAATTTTTGAAAATACATTTTTTAAAATCCAGATATCTCAAGATTTGAGATCTGAAAAGCAATATACATTACACCATAATTCTCAGAATCAGCCAAAAAGTACAACTAACGTCTTTTTATGTAATTTAGACAAAAAAAAATTTTTCATTTTTGGTCAAAAAGTAGTCTTTTTGTTAAAGCTAGGACTTAGTCAAATTTTTAAGATCTTAAAGAAAAACAAAAACAGCGCGAAATAAAAAAAAAACATTGAAAAAAAAAAGTAAACAAACAACTCCTTTCCACTCCAATTACTCTTTAACAATATCAGATAATCAGCCACTTCGAAAGAAGCACAGAGCAAATCTGCTGGTTTTCACCAGAACTTCCGCCATCACCGATGTCATTCTCCCAGCTCATCGCATTAACGATGAATTTCGTGTTTGTCAAAGAGATCCTTTGTTTACATTTGACAATTTCAAAGATCTTGTAACTGATGTTTTGAAACCTATTACGTTGAATGGAATCAGAAGAAAGTATGGAAACTCCATAATCAAAACCGGCACACAGAAGAAAACAGTCTATAAGAGAATATTAAGCGCTGGAGCATCTGAACCAAACGCAAAAGTTCATCTACAGTTTGAAAACTTTGATACTTTGGCTGATTGTTTAAATCGATCATTAAAAGCAAACAGTACCAAATATAGACTGCTTGATTCTGAGGCTACTGTAGCTGATGAGACTGCTGTTTTGCTAGAATACCACACTGAAAATGCTGATTTATTCTGGCCTAAACAACGATTGAAGATTACACCAACAACAGTAGATTTTGCAATTATGAGATCAATACAAACAGTTGGATTATTTCAGTTTCAATCCTTTTTTGATTTAGTTTTGATACACTTGCTCATTAGAGGGCTAGAGAAATGTTTCTTTGTTTTCAGTGTTTTGGAATTTTCAAGGACTCAAGAAAGAGTGAAAATATTATACGAATCTGCAAAGTCATTTTTTGATACATTTTTTAGCAAATTGGATGGGAAAATATTCAACATCACTCTTGATGCATTATGTATGAGGTTCTTGAATCGTGATACCAAAGGAATGATTGAAAAATTTACTGAAAGAGTTTTAACCGAAAACTCAGATCCAGAAAATTGGCTAAATGACCTTAAATGTTATCAATCAGAAGAAACAAGCAATACCAATCTCTTTGATAACCATTAATATACCAATCTCATCAAAATGATGGTGCAAATATTAATGAATATCTGGTTTTCATCAGGAAAGAATTTGAGAATTGGAATCATGAAGATGGAGATATAAACATCCCTGGTATTGGTAAGATTTCCTGTTCTATTATTCATTACAGTGCAGACTTTCCTGCCATTTCCAAACTTCTATTGACCAATGGAATAAGGGCGATGTTTCCCTGTATGTGGTGCTCCTTATCACGGAAAGATGATCTTATCAAAAAACCAGAAATTACTGTTATCACTTATGACCAAGAATTTTATAACAATCTTTTTCAGACTTCTGACTTTCAATCACCAACAAATTCATTTCAGGTCAAGGGTATCTCAGAGATATCCAAAATTTTAAGAATTCCTGATGATTGTTGTGCCGATGTGATGCATGTCAGTTTCGAAAATTTGGTTCCTCGTATAAATACCATTATGGTGAACAAGACAAAGAAACTAGTAGATAATGGGGTTTCAGAATTGAGAAGACAAGCAACTAAGTCACTATATTGTGAGCAATACCAGGTTTTGAACAAGACATCGAAAATGAAGCACCAAAAGGCATTAGAAAATGCTACATTTAATCGTTTACTAGTTTATTATATTCTAGATGAAAACAATGAAATCAATTGTGAAACCCTTGGTTCAAATTCAACCACCTTATTAGTCGTTTTATTAGTAAACAGGTTATTATGTGCTATCAATTCAACTATTGTCAACAATCATGATGTTTTACTGAATGTACATGAGAGCATTAATATAATGATATCCAAAAGCAAAGATGCAGATCTCAGTGCATTCTTTTCAATGTCATTCCATTATTTAGAGCATATCATTAACAACAACAGGGGATCAATTTATTCTCCTTCAGAGTTTTCATGTTTCCCATGCGAAAGAATATGCAAGAGAGTTACACAAGCTTCTGGAAATCACAGATATAGCTACATTAACAGTTGCACATCAGTTGCTTTATGGACGATTTTTGACTCAATAGATATCATGAAATATCAGTTTGTCAATAGCCCATATAAGGTAATTAACAAAGAAGAAGTTACAAAAATATCGGATGAAAATATAAGAATCAAGCTCAGTAACATTGATACACGTTATAAATTTTTTTTCAGTGTTCCTGTATCTAGAAATGGAACCGACAAGACACAGCTTTTAATTCACCATGCTAAGATTCTTTATAAGGGTGAAAGATTATGGGAGTACGCTAGACTTGAAAATCAAACTATTATAAAGATAATTGAAAAATATGCACTAGTCGAAGAGGAAACAAATAATACAGAAAGGGTTGTCATACTGTTTAAAGAGTTTAATGGATCTGAAAGAGAGTTTTTACCTTGGAATGAAGAAAAAAAGCTTAATATGCTGTTATATGAGAGTATCAAGTTTGGGGATTACGAAGATAAATTACATCTTTTAACTTTGGATGATAGAAAAACTGTTGCACCAATCAACATATTGCCATTAACTGAAAAAGATAACTATGGAACAGCTGATGCACTTTATTTTGTTGATGATAAGTTTCGGTCTTCATCAGAATTCTTTTCAAATGATTAACTGAGGAACTCTTTCAATCTTATCGCTAAGATCTTCTACACCTTTACTTATTGTGTTCTTCAAGTCATTCTTCACCAAAGAAAACCAACATGGTGTTGTGATTTGAGTATTCAGTGAGTATATTTTAATCAGTTCAATGAAAGTTACTTACTATTCAGAAGATGATTCTACTAAAATGAGTTTGATAATAGTGAGTACAATTATATATACCCTACAAATCACTTATACTAACAGAAGCAGTTTCCAATCCTTTTTTCAATGTTACAAGTGAGTATATACTGTTGACAAACCCTATTTAAAAGCACAATTACTAACTGTTATATATTAGTCAGTTTCCAATCCTTTTTTTAATACCACAAGTGAGTATATACTGTTGATAAACCCCATTTAAAAGCACAATTACTAACTGTTATATATTAGTCAGTTTCCAATCCTTTTTTCAATGTTACAAGTGAGTATATACTGTTGACAAACCCCATTTAAAAGCACAATTACTAACTGTTTTATATTAGTTCTGATTTAGATTTGAAGATAAGTTAGTTGTTGAAGTTGCTATTGGACAATTCATGTTGATATGATACTACAAGAGCTGGTATAGTTGTGTTACAGATAACTTCGTTATGGTTTTATATACTAATATTTTTTATATTTTTTATATTTTTATATTTTTATATTTTTTATAATTTTATATTTTTATATTTTTATAAATTTATCAGATTTTGTAATTTAATTCGGATTATATTTCATTCTGAAAAAATTTATCGTTCAGTTTTTGCGCAACACGGCTCACCCTAAATCAAATACTTAATTCCCGAAAACTTAGTAATGAGCTTTCGCCGCAATTTGGCGAAAAAAAAAAAT